>CM049379.1:32955065-33052565 GCA_026937815.1 Etheostoma perlongum
CAGTGATGCTACAACACTGGCTGAGCATGGAGTGGGAGCAGAGGGAGCTAACTCATGTTGGACATGTGTGATTACACCATGTTTAACATGTGTACCAGCCAACCTTTGCTTATTAGCCAGCAACCTGGCAGGGAATATGATATGATTTATATAGATTCTATCATTCAGTTTACTGTGCACTTGTAAATGTGTTCAACATGTGTTCATGTGATGTCAATGTGGTTTTGCTTGTCTTTCTTCCCTCTCTTGCTATCCTGATTCTGTCTCATCTTTCTCACATCACCTCTGACTGTAAAGCAGACAAGCCCTCCTGGCAGATGTCACTCCCAATCCAAACTGTTTCTCTTTGACAAACTGTGTCACCCTGGCCACACTGACTGCTCCCCACTTGGCCCGTCCACACAACAGGAAGCACCAATTAGATATCATATAATTCATCATAAATTGTGATGTTCCTGACTCATCTGAGTAGCACTTTAGCCTTGAGCTCAGAGTGAGACTGGCACTGAAAAGTAGCCAGAAAACGATTGCTTTGAAATGTGCTACTAACAGGAGGAGGATGAAAGCCAAATCAGAGCTGATGATTTAAAGGGTGGCAAGTAACATTTATTCTTAACTGCTGCCTTTGAGCAAGGCAGTCTATTTTTAGGCTTCATCAGTCTCCATGCTCATTGATATTACATAACCTCAATAAACTCTGAAGGAAACTTGTGTTTGGACTTTCTCTTCTACAAAACAAGCATCAAAATGTTTTTCCTCATTCTACTCATTTTAAAACAAACATGAAAACTTCTACACACCAAAAACGAGGTGTACTGGATGCTATATCATGGGCGTTTCACCAGAGGTGAGAAATATTAGTGGGGTTTTCCTGGAAGCGTAGGATCTTTTGTGCCACTATGACTGGAAGGATGATAGACTGCGGAGGGCATGAGAACGATGATGTCATTTTTTTTAAACCACTTGCCTGGATGTTAAATTAAAAAAATAATTATAATATGTATTATAACATTTTATGTTTCCTTGCCCGGGCCATCGAGGAAACCTTTGTTGTTGAACCCTGGTAACTAACAGCTTTACAGGTACTAACAGGTGTCACCAGCACGTATGGGATGTCCTCTGGCAAAACTAAAATATACAGTCACATATGCAAGAAGCTGCTACGCAAAGTGCCAACTTTATTAAAGCATCAGCGACATTTCACCTTAATTTGCAAAAGTAAAACTTACAGTTTGAAGACCAAACAAGCCATCATTTGCTAATGTTTCCTTTCTTTCTGGTCTGCCTGAGGTACAACACCATTTAGGAATTCATACAAACAATGCTCCACCTCTACTTAGTAGAAGTCCACAGATTTGTCATGCCATGCCTGTAGCAATACAGTGCATTTTCTGCTCTGCCGCAAAATCCTTTCTGCTCCACTGCCATTCTCTTGTCTGTTGATTGGGGCAGTGCACAGCCTCATGTGATTTATTGGGCTTGATTGCAGAACGAGCAGCAACTCACTGCTTCCCCGACATCATTAACAGTGCATAATCCTGAAACAGCCTGCATATTTGTTTTCTGTCCATTCCCTTCATTTCTGGCTGAATAAATGGGTTTTCTGCACATCTAAGATTCTAGTTTCAACATATGCCACTTTATGCTCTATTTAGTTGACAAACTTTTGAGTGCAATTGTGGAACATCAATCAAGTAAGGTGCATGTGAGGATGTTGTCTCTGAAATGCGCCTCCATCAGATCATCGCCCACAGTGTCACTTCTTACAGAGGGGAAGGCAGCAAACACCTTCTTTTCAAGTGCTTTCTCTGGGAATGAAAGGCAATATGAGAGAGAAACCCAGAAAATGAGGAAGAATTACAACAAGGTATAGACCATGCAAGGCATGGAGATGATGAAACAAAAGCCCACTTTAGAACAGAGAGCCCTACAAATCTTACAAGTCCCCAGTTTATCAAAGCCAATCAAAGTGGCAAAGCCCCCCCCATCAGTCACTTCATGCCCTCACACAGTTTCTCATCTCCACAGGGAGGCGAACTTTGAAACCAGATAAATAGTTCACCCCGGCAAGTTGAACGCCTTCATTTCCCCAAAATATTTGTTCAATGCAGCTGGGTGACGTTTTAAATCCAGAATTTGTGCCTTTGCTTGTTTGTAAAAAGGGTGTGCAATGGCTACTAAAAATAGTTGCATTGACCCACTTTTGAATTGGCACTGGCATTGTTAAAAGGGATAGATCAGATCACACAAGACCTTTAATAGAAACATCCAGTCATCATGTTTTCAGTGCAAGCTTAAGGTGACATCACCCGCAACATACTTTTCTGTTATTTAAAAAGGCTCAGCAAGGCCATCTCTGGTTTCAGTCAGTTTGCCATGAAGGCCGTACTTCACTGTGGTCTCTCTCCACTGTCAATGATCTGTCTGACGTGGACCCGACTGCCTTGGAAAGTAGCGCTTATTAAAAGCAGCTACCTTGGGCTGTGGATTGCTGTAATAAGACCTTTTCATTGTCAGATTTATTAACATATTAGTGAGCTGGTCAGGTGACCTCAGGGCAGTTATTCTTAATGGGTACTTGTACCTCATGGGATACTTCTGTAGTACCAGGGGCAGTGGCGGCCTTCTGCATCAGGGGGGCCCCATTCCAAAAATGAATATGGGGCCCTATCCACAAAACATAAACACAGAATAAAGCAAGTATTTCTGTTGGCTTGCATTAATTGTATATTTTCAGCTTCATAAACAGGCACCTCAACATAGAAATAATCTAACCAAGGGCTAGCTAGCAAATTCAATACTTTTCAGGCACCGACCCAATTACCTCTAAAGTATCGGAACATGCCTTGTCATTTAATCCCCAATTTCAAAACCCAAGGAGTAAATCTCATCAGCGTCAGTGAGCTAATAGCCATGGAGCTGATACGCTAATAACAGAAGGACTCAAACGCAAGGCTCAAATGAATGCAAATGGATTCATTTTTCTGAGGGAGAGGGGAAGTGGGAAGGCAGGCGCCAGGGACAGGGACGAAGAGACGGAGGGTGGGAGAGTCTCAGGGGAGAGAGGACTTGGGGAGAGTGTGGAGGAGCCGGGAAGTGGAGCCGAGGAGGAGAAACGAGGATAAGCGGAAGCAGGGTGCCATGGGAGGGGGTCCGAGAGAAGGAACCAGCTGACCGGAGACAGGAAACAGGAGTGGAGAAGATAACTGCGGGGAAAAGACAAAAAGAGTAAGTACATATAACACGGAGGTACAGAATGCTTTAGGATATAAGGAGCTTGTGAGAGTTTCACCAGGGTGACTGGAGCAACGATGGAGGGAAGATGCTTTGAAGAGCCGGGGGTGATATACTGATGTTGAGTGGAGATGGAAGGCAGGTGTGAGTGGCGGGAGCAGGTGATTGTGGATGAGACGCAGGGGTGCGTGGTCAGCTGGCTTCAGCAGGAGGGAGAGGGAGGAAAAAAGAAAACAGCAGGGACAAACAGGGCAGGCCGACAGAAAAGTCAGATAGAAAAATAATTTTAAAAAAAATAAAAAATACTCACGGCCAGCCGGACCTAACCATAACAGGGGCATGCTTCCACCAAGATCTAACAATGACTGTGATTGGCTGTCTAATGTTACAGTGGTGCTCAGTTTACATGAGACAGGCAGGAAAAAAAATAATGTTTTGGAAATTGATCACTTTTTAAATTAAACACTAGCTGTCAGTATTACATATTGCACCTTTAAATTAAAGTAAGAAATGAGCACATCTGGAGCATGAACACCTGAACACATCACCTTCACCATACCTAGCATGATTTCCACTTAGGGACTAATAGTGGGTTTGATTTGCATTGAGCCGTATGGCAAAGGGTATGTGATGATGTGGGGGGGGCTAAGCCAAGAGACCTTTATCAGGATGCATAGTAATCTGAGCCTGCTTCTAAAGGTCCTAATTCAGCCTTAAAGAATTTTTTAATTAAGGCATTTAGGAAACTGAATGCCATGTATTTAAATTAAAGTGAAATGAGCAGTGTTGACTTTACTGGTTTACTGAAGAATTCTTTGAACTATTCTCAGGTGGACTAATAAATGAAAATCAACAAAAGTACAAAAGAAATCAGGAAAAGCTAACAGATCCTACATTTGCACTTTATTATAACAAAACACAAAAGATGTGTCTTCCGACAGCACATGCTGCACATATGCTGTATTTAAAGATCTGCTAAATCCACATTACTATATACTCATGAATGGTTCTGCAATAATAAAGACATTCTGAACTAAACATTTTCTCCAAAGTGAGCTGCAAGTTGTCTAATGGAAGCAATGGTAAGTGTAAAATCCTGGACAACTCCCTGACACCTTCTTGTAGATCTGAAATCAGACACTGTGCTCTGAAGTGCTGCACTTTCATGGGAGAAAAAAAGACGCCTGCTCCTATGGCAACAGAAAATCAGTTAAATGAAGACAAACAGGTGGCTTCTGAACCTCCACCTACGCGCACACTAAAAAAACACAAACTCCTTTCACAAATCCATCAACGTGGTAACTTTGTAGACTCGCTGAATGCTAATGGCTCGTAGCATGCACCGCTTAAATAGGTCACGACTGGGAATAATTGTATTAACTGCTGTAAATAGAAATAAACAGGGTAAAGTGAAGAACAGTAATGGCTTGTCATGATCTATTCCGAGGCTTTCTCGGAAAATGGCGGAGAAGTCTTGGGGGAGGCACTCAGTGTCACAATTTGACTTTTTGTAAAACTGCCATCTGCTTAAAAAAGCCAATTATGAACTGAGATACGGGAAAGCAAAAAAAAAAAAAAAAAAAGTGTCTTCATAAGACCAGAAGTTTAAACCTTATAAAAAAAAACAAAATCATTCTCAGTGATGTTCGCTCATATCTGAATAACAGATAATAGACTTTGGAGCTTTGATTCTTTTTTTTTAACTTACATTACCTCTGAGCTATTATACAGAATGCATTAAACAGTTAAACAGTGATTATGTGCTCTGTAGTTCTGCTTTTTCTGGATTTGTCCTACAATGTTTAATTGTTCTGTCTGGTCGTGAGACACAATGCCAAGAACCAGAGGGGCCCACAAACATGTGCCATGGAGGCTTCTGCAGTGAAAACATCAGGAAGTTGATTCTCATTCACAAGTTAACCCAGCGGGTCAGACACACACAATCTAAACCACGTTGCAGAGTGTCTCCTCACGTCCCTCCCTATTATCAGATGAATTCCTAGAAGCAGTTGACTCTTATTTCCTGGTTTCATCTCAAACAAATCTTTTTGCCCTTCTATCTTGGGAGCTACATTTACTCGACAGCACATTCATATTGTTCGCTGGTCAAGCTGCTCTACTCTCTCTGGCTGGCCAGAGTAAGGTATTCTTTAAATGTTTAAACAGATGGCTCCCAAGAAGTCTGGAGGTAAAAATAAAACATGTGCATGAGGCTTGAGAGCTCAGAATGCCATCTATTCTTCATCCTTTATCTCCTCTGGGATCCCGGCCTGGGGGCTGAGGGTTCTGGAAGCGCATGCACATTCGGCCAAAAACAACAGCCAAACGGTGAAATATCATTTTGAGGTTGCCTACAGTATGGAAGCATTCCACTGTGAACAGTGCTGTAGATGCAAATCTTGACTTAAAAACCTAAATTGCAGCGTCTCCCATTTCCATTCCATTCAACGTGAACAGTGTTCATTCTCTGCTCAAAGTGAGCTTGCAGTAGCATTCACTGACATCCAGCTGTGCTTATCCTTTTAATGGTGCAGTCCAGAAGAAGTTTATTTTATGTATTTATTTCTCTGCTCCTTTGGACACTAACAACACAAAAGTGCCAGCCAGCCATTGGCATCCCTAGAACCATGCCACCAGCATGGCTAGAGGTTCATGGAAAAATATCAAAACGTCATAAATACAGTATGCAGTGCAATTTGTGTATTGCATCTGTTTGGTGGTGAAACAGCTTGGTTGGGCAACAGATCCTCGTTTTATGGTATTCAACAAATTGTTGCTGACATGTATTCAAACACAACTGTCTATTTGTGCTATTGGGTATTCCAGTGGTTCCTAACCTTTGTCTGCAACTGCCAGTATACTTCTGTCTGAACTGAATGCAAAAATCTGAAAATGTGTGTCTTCATCCCAATATCACGTCTATGATGGCTGTGACTCTTTTTTATTTCAGATGTGGACAACACTTCTTATGAACTAGTTGGGTTCAGGCATAAGATGACCCAAAACTATACTATCAAGTCCACGAATGTGTGAGCGGTCACGGGACATAAATGTCATAGGCTCAGTGTGGACCTCCACGACTGCTAATTTGTTGTAACAGCACAGGCGTGATTTATGGTTCTGTGTTGAATCTACATTGTAGATATGTACCCCATGCTGTACCTTATGTACTATGCGTCCGTGGTGTCTGCAGCTGTCCAGCAGTTTGAGCCTTTAGCATCTCGACATTTAGCTCAAAGAACCACTTTTCCTCAGTACACCCTCACAGAGCTGCTAGCGTGGCTATAGTCTTAATAAAAATAGTTTCAAATTAATTTACTTTGGTAACTAAAACTAAACACTAAACCAAATAATTATATTAATTCAAAACTTCACCATAAACAGGCCACATGCCAAGAGCGATCTCTACCCCCTAACTTCCTAGAAAGAAAACCTGAACGAGACAAAGCTAATGTTTGATAAAGGGTTAGGAGGTCTAATTCAGCAGGAAGACTACAGCACCACTGCAGGCGTGTGGACCATTACTAACTGGGCTCAGGGACCCAACATCTCTCTTCCTCATATCCTAAATTGTCAGGCTGCCCAATCTCTGCCTTGGAGAAAAACATTTGACAGAAACAAAACACAGATCCCTCCCGTTTTGCCTGGAAAACATGCGGGATGAAAACATAATGTGAAGGTGACATGAATAAAACATGAGCAGACTGGGAGGCGAGGTGAGCACTGAGCACTGCCTCGAAGAACTGACTAAATATAAAATGCAGCCTATGTCTGATTTATGACCCCCTAACCTTTTCACCTGATGATTTTGAGCTGTTACTGTATATTTCAAACAATATAAAAGCAATGTTTTCCTTCCTTCTATCTGCTTAAATAAATACATTGACTTAGACAATTACTATATGCAACACTAAAGGGAGTACCCTCCATTTACACAGCCGAGCCACTCAATGTACAGCGAGTACTTCTCGTTATCAGAGAGACAAGGTCTTGTTCATTGTTCATACAATGGGAAAGTGTTTAAAGAAAAGGTAGATGCAGTGTGAAATAACACGGGAATAATATGTGGAATCCTTGTGGATTTTTCCATTACCATTACCAACGCATTACCAACAATGCAATAATGTTCTTTTTTCTTTGAGCAGGAATCCCACGTCAAGTCTTTGCCACTCAAAGCATATGAGATAAGAGAGCTGACAGCGACACAGGAAAACACATTACTATTTCAGTTGGCGTTGCTGCTTCCGTGCTACTCTGCATCCATTCGGAGTCCTCCCTTACCCCTGTTCTTAATTGTTAATGATTTCTTCAAATAGGAGCCGGCATCGTTCACACTTTCCCTCGGAAGGTGTCACATTCCAAGATGTAAATCTGAGGTTAATCCACAAATTAGGTTTCTGCTGGCAGTGTGCGTGGATGTTGTGAGAATAGGAGATTGTGCCTGGAGCCTGAGAGTGAGCTGTTGCTAACGTGCTAACGTGAACCACATCCTCAAAATGATTTGGATCATGTAGTTCAGAATTATTTACCAGCGGGATGGAGAACACACTCATGGCCAGTGAGGGATGAGGAGGCTAAAGCTAAAAACACGAAGAGCATGTTTATCCTCAAAGACCTCAAATTTGAAGAAGAGGTGGGGGGGGGTGGGCCTCTACTCAGATCTGAAGAAATGATGCTATAGAGCCTGCTGAATGTGGAATATAATCTTTAAAATGCCATTAAAACACCTAGACCAGTAAATCACCGCAATCCTCCAGATTTTATTGAATTAAAATTCATCTGTCCGAAGGCATACCGTCTTCTTTCCTGGCTATGACCTTTGCAAATCCAATATTTTAGATTATTATTAAATTGTGTATTTAAAAGATATAATATGTAATATTTCAAAAAACAAAAAAACGACTATACAGTACCTACAGTATATACATTTTTTGTTGTGTACTTAAATTATATGTTTCCGACAATGTTCAAACCCCGAAAATCTCGAACTTCTGTCAAAACCATAAAATCTAAACACGGGAAACAGCAGATATGTAAATCATACAATGTCCAAAAATGATAGTAACAGTAATACATCATTTTAGCACAGCATAAGTTTTCATTAACTACACAGTAATACACTAGACATAAATGTATTGCTATGATATTTCAATATTGATCCAACTTACTACAATGTGTTACATTGACAAGTGCTCATGCTAATGTGTAAAACTGAACTGTATGCTAACATTTTAAGGTTTCCATACATTCTAAGGTGTTCAAAACGCACACTATTTTTTTCATAGGATAGTTTCGACCACGTTGAACAGAACTGGGCTGGCCCACCATTAAATTTGACACGCTTGCGTAGTGGTAGAAGAGCTAGAAGATGCTAAAACGCTCTGTGGAGTTAAGGGGAACTGCAGATTGGGGGGGGTAGTTCTCTGTAAAAACCACCTGCAATAGGTTATATGCAGCTATTTGATCCATTGCTACTATAAAAACAGCTGTGTGCGCAGCTTTAAAGGATTACATATAGGCGATTCAAAGGGCCCACCTTGTTTTTTCTTGGCACTGCAGCTTTACTAATATGTGAGAGATGTCTTTAATTCAAACAGCAGTTGGAGATCCATCAGCTGGTGACATCATCTTCACTGTAATCACCTAGAATAAGGACAGTCAAAGAATGACAGGTTGCTAGGAGACTGTTGCAGATATAGCCTAAGGAAGGCATTAATACTGACCTTTAGCAGAGGACAAGGTAAGAAAAATGAGAATGACATTGTTCATGATTCAGCGATTTAAAGTAGTAACAACAGACATTAGTCATTTATTCTTTTAAAACAATTGGGCATCAGTGAAGCAAATTCATGAAGGCTTCTAAGTTAGGACTGCTGTTTGGGACTAAGAACAGATGCATGAATCAGTGTTTCCATGACTCCCGGCGTAAACAACACTTCACACTGTGCTTCTAATACACAAAGTCTTGATACTTGCATGTATTGTCTTTCAGTTACTGATGCTGAAAGCTTGATTCCTCTTCTCTAAATTCTGGTATTAATTCTAAAACGTACACCAGACCAACTGACCGCCTGCACTGCCACAAGCAGAAAACGGCATCCGATTTAAAGACAGCCGCAAAGTTTCCATCAACAAGCACCAGTCGTGTGTGTGTGTTAGCTTTAGCTTCAACTGTGTGCACATGTGCCTCAAACATGTATTACTCATGTGATGAGATACACAGTGTGAAGGTCTGGTCACATAGCGTACACGAGTGTATTCAAATCATTAATCTGTCTGTGTTACACGGTAATGTAAGAACACACACACACACACACACCTTTGTGAGAAGTAGCGCCACAGGGTAGCCTGGTGGAAGCGCTGTGTTCGTGCGAGAAGGGAGCAACCCTTTCTCAATGGAGTGATGATGAACGAGAAAAGCTTTGCAGCTGGAAGGGGGGGGCAGTTCGCTAGCTGACAAGTGGTCTGAATATTTCACACACCTTTACTCAGGTGATTGATGTTGGGCAGAGACGTTAATTACACACAGAAACTATAGGCCAATACTAAAATATTTAACAAAATGAGTTTCTCAGCAAAAACAAGGAGCAGAAGCAATTTGTAGGGGAATAGATAAAAAGAAGCTGCTGATGACTCCATGGATATCAGAGGAGTCACTTGGCTGCTCGTCTCGCTTTGCCAGACCGTCCTCCAAAGAGCTGCGGAGGAAGGTCCGGCTGGTCCACACAGCATTCTGGGATAGGAGAAAAGCCTGCTGTGGTTTATCAGCATTTCTTTAAACCAATCACAATCGTGATGGCCGGCCAACCCGGGCTCACGCCAGTTTGTGAAATGGTCATGTTATTTTGATTCATGTAAAAGATCACGATTTTCAAACGTGACCACTTGACAAACTGCCGTGACACCGGGCTTCTCTGGGGAAATGAAACGCCACGCGCCGACAACAACGGGACTGGTTAGGAAGAGAATAACGCAGACAGGAACTGCAACACGCGGGACTTAATCCCTGGTCTCTGGGGTCAAAGTCCTGTGATGTTTGACCCATCCACCACACCCCGACAGGTATTAGTTAAGGCGTTTATGTTTCATGCAATTTTGATAAGCACTGAACTAAGTATAAAGTCATCTTAGTACCTCATAGTCACATGAGTTTATAACATGGCATACATAAATTCCTATATCAATCCATGCATAGTCACACATTTATAAACACAGATGACATTTTTGTAATAAACAATTCATGGACTTTATAAATCAGGCTTTCAAATGCGAGCCAGTTCATTTACAACTGACAATGCCACTTGGTTAGAGAAACCACAACGTAGAATAGTGAACTGTCCTATCAAAGATTCAAGAGTCCAACTGGCCATTCTGAGCTGTGATGTTCACAGCTATTACACATGGCCTTGGAGACATATAATCAATAATGTTGATTACAGCATAAAACACAGAGGAACAAGGAAAGAAAGAAAAGGCCCATTCCATAAAAATCTCAGAGAAGCAAAGACACATTTCATTTTTTTTTTTAATTAAGATAAAAGCCTCTTTGCTTGATTACTGTCTTTGATATTTGTTTGACACAAATATTATATAGCTATACAGAGGTACCAAAACACTGATTAATTAGGTCTATTACTTGGTTGTTACTAATTTATTGCACATTTTTCTGCAGCACTAGCACAGAAAAACTTCACTCAAAAGGAAATGGCGTAAAATTGGAATTAGGAGCTGTTTTCCGTGGCATTGTGTTGACAGTTTTTCCCTAAATCCACTCTGAAGTGAATGGACTCGGTCATGATAGTACACACAACCTGTGACATTCAGCTGTTTATACACAAGTGTTGGCGTGGTAATCCAGAAAATCCCCCCCCCAAATCCCCTTAATCACAGCTGGTTGATTCTGAACAAAAACACTGTTAGTCTGGATGGCTCACTCAGGAGCGTTTGATAAAGCGGAGGAAGGAGAGACCCGAGCCTGAGACGCGATGCCTGGAAGCCGGTTAATGGGACGGCTCAACACGGTTTACTGTAACTGTCATGCACAGCTGAATCATCAATGTACTGTAACACTGCATATGTACAGTATGTAGAAGGAGAAGCAAATCATCATGTTGCCAGATCTATCTTCACACTGCAGGGGCGTAAGGTCTACACCACAGATGCATTCTAGGATAGGAGAAAACAACTAGATCCTATTAGTGTAGGAGATGGGTTGTTTGCATTACAAACCAATCACAATCGTCTTGGGCAGCGCTAAGCTCCAGACGCAGCGACAATGGCTCTGCCAAATAGTCTTGGGAAAGAACTTGTTTTGGTGACACCGTACAGTAATGTTAACCAATTAAATCAGCTGATACATGGTTAAACCCCATTGGCTCTTACCAGTGTGTCCACAGCAATCCCACCAATCAGTCCCAAAACGTCCCAGTTAGAGAGAAAACACCCTAAACATATTCTTTGTGCAATAATTGCCTGTAAAAGATTTCCAAACATTTTCTTCAAAACTTGCCATTGCCTGCTTAAAGTTAGTTTCCTGAAGCGAATGGAGATTGAGACCAGCAACACACAGAGAGTGGAAGGTAAGAGACATCAGGCAATTATCCTGGAAATGTACTTCCAGGCTATGGTACCCCTTAATTGTGTTTTTGATATGTAGCTATGACTGAAGGGTTAGGGTTATTACTGAATGCTTTTTATATCTCGCCTGCAATGCGGCCATTTGGAACAGCCATAATACGTTTTACCGTCAGATGAGGTCAGCCAACACATCGTACTAGTGAGGCTGTACTGAGTTGGAGCTAATGCTAACGTCAGCATGGTAACATGCCCACAGGGGCCATGCTAAAAGGTAACATTTAGCAGGTATAATGTTTGCATGTTCATCATCTTAGTTAAATGTGTTAGCATGCTAACATTTGCAAATTAGCACTAAATGCAAAGTACACCTGAGGAAAATGGGAATATCATTAGTTGTGGTCAACAAGACAAATTAAACTTTTCACCTGTTGATTGCGCTTGTTGAAAAATCAGTGGATTTGCTATAAGTCATCCTGTGGGAAACATAAATATGTATATAACATTTCATCTAATACCTGTTGAGACATATTAGCTAAAACCACAAATTTCAAACTTACACTCAGAAGTGCGTTCAGCCAAGCAAAAATGTAAAGGCATATATATGTCACAATGCAGGGAATGCAGAGGACTCGAACACAGACCTTAGGAAGGCAGGAGAGAGTTTACCAAAAAACAAACAGGGAAATACAAAGAAGGGATCCAACATGAAAAAATACAAGGAGAACAAACCGAGAAAGACAAACAACAAAGTCCAAAATCCCAAAAGAAAAGTTTTACCAACACAGGGACTGGGACACGCACGCACGCAGGTGACACAAGGAAACAGATGAGAAACATCAGGCAATCACAAGGGCGGGAAAACACAGGAAGTAAAGCAAGACACAACAAAGCAGAAAACCTAGACTGTCAAAATAAGACAGGAAACAGAACAGACACTCACGGGACAACACAAGACAGGAAGTACAACTAGACAAGACAACAACATGAAACAGTAAACAGAAGGAAAACAAAACCCACAGTACAGAAACAATCGAGACATACAGGGAACAGAAATATACACACAACAAACAATAGAGCTCGTCACCAGACAATGCAACACGTTGCGTCAGGCTGTTAACACTAGTTCAATAAAAGCATAGAAAGAAGGCATAGAGAATAGCATGGGACAGATAAGACGTGGATAAATGAAGACTTCTGAAGTAGCTTCTCCAGTAATTCAATCCAAAGAGGCGGAGTTGAATTAGTTTGGAGTGTCTGCAAAACAGTGTTGGGGGAGGGAGGGGCGACAAGTTTGATGTGAATAATTTATCACCGATGTTTCCACTGCCTTTGTTCTAGGTCCAAAGGATTCAGGCTTTAAGTTTTAATAGCATCTGTGGCTGGACTTCTTATGTGTGATCAAATGATTCTCAGTCCTGGGATTTAAAAAAACTAAAAAAACAAGTATTCTTAACTTCTTTTTTTTTCTAGCAATGTGAGTTATTGAGACCGCATGGGTAAAGCTCTTTCTCTACCCTTCACCCAACTAAACATACAGATGTGTCTCTGGTATTTCAATTACTGACTACGCCTTCATCATTCATTGACTTAAACATTTACTTTTGTAAAAGTTCACATTATAAATCTTAACTGGAAACAACAGATGGATCCAGAAAAACAGTGGATTGTTAAATCTTAATCTGTCTCGCGGACTCCTTTGTTGGATGCTGTGTGGTGAAAGGAGTGTGTCCAAGCAAGATATGCTAATCCACCCTAATGCCATCTTCTTGCACAGTCTTTGTATATATTACACTTTTAAACCCATTCAAACGAAGCAAACACAGTGGCTGCAGAAGTTTATACTACAAAGATTAAAAAAGGGTTTTCTATAGTTAAAAAGAAAAGAGACCTTGGCTTGGAAGCTGGCATTTGAGATCATTTTGGAAACTGATGTTATCTTGTTAAGTGTGATTGTCACACGGGTGATATGTTAAGAGAAAAATTCAAAAATAAAGCTGAAGTGATAAAGAGATGTCACATTGCATCATCCTCTGGGGCTAACAGTTGAACCCTGTGATGTGTTGAGCTTCTGGGAGAATTCAGTCGCCTCAAACACACAGCCATTAAAAGCTGCGCAGTTGAAAGAAAGATTGCTGGATAGATAAGGGATGTGGGCATCAGGGAAGGGGCTTACTTCTTTGGCATTTTACCTGAATCAAAATTTCAATTATACAGTGGGTACGGAAAGTATTCAGACCCCTTTAAATTTTTCACTCTTTGTTTCATTGCAGCCTTTTTCCAAAAATCAAAAAAGTTCATTTTATTTCTCAGTAATGTACACTCAGCAACCCATCTTGACAGAAAAAAACAGAAATTTAGAAATTTTTGCATATTTATTAAAAAACAAAAACTGAAATATCACATGGTCATATGTATTCAGACCCTTTGCCGTGACCCTCATATGTAACTCAGGTGCTGTCTATTTCTTCTGATCATCCTTGAGATGGTTCTACACCTTCATTGGAGTCCAGCTGTGTTTGATTATACTGATTGGACTTGATTAGGAAAGCCACACACCTGTCTATATAAGACCTTACAGCTCACAGTGCATGTCAGAGCAAATGACAATCATGAGGTCAAAGGAACTGCCTGAAGAGCTCAGAGACAGAATTGTGGCAAGGCACAGATCTGGTCAAGGTTACAAAAAAATTTCTGCTGCACTTAAGGTTCCTAAGAGCACAGTGGCCTCCATAATCCTCAAATGGAAGACGTTTGGGACGACCAGAACCCTTCCTAGAGCTGGCCGTCCGGCCAAACTGAGCTATCGGGGAGAAGAGCCTTGGTGAGAGAGGCAAAGAAGAACCCAATGGTCACTGTGGCTAAGCTCCAGAGATGCAGTCGGGAGATGGGAGAAAGTTGTAGTAAGTCAACCATCACTGCAGCAATCCACCAGTCGGGGCTTTATGGCAGAGTGGCCCGAAGGAAGCCTCTCCTCAGTGCAAGACACATGAAAGCCCGCATGGAGTTTGCTAAAAAACACCTGAAGGACTCCAAGATGGTGATAAATAAAATCCTCTGGTCTGATGAGACCAAGATAGAACTTTTGGCCTTAATTCTAAGCGGTATGTGTGGAGAAAACCAGGCACTGCTCATCACCTGTCCAATACAGTCTCAACAGTGAAGCATGGTGGTGGCAGCATCATGCTGTGGGGGTGTTTTTCAGCTGCAGGGACAGGACGACTGGTTGCAATCGAGGGAAAGATGAATGCGGCCAAGTACAGGGATATCCTGGACGAAAACCTTTTCCAGAGTGCTCTGGACCTCAGACTGGGCCGAAGGTTTACCTTCCAACAAGACAATGACCCTAAGCACACCGCTAAAATAACGAAGGAGTGGCTTCACAACAACTCTGTGGCTGTTCTTGAATGGCCCAGCCAGAGCCCTGACTTAAACCCAATTGAGCATCTCTGGAGAGACCTGAAAATGACTGTCCACCAACGTTTACCATCCAACCTGACAGAACTGGAGAGGATCTGCAAGGAGGAATGGCAGAGGATACCCAAATCCAGATGTGAGAAACTTGTTGCATCTTTCCCAAAACGACTCATGGCTGTATTAGATCAAAAGGGTGCTTCTACTAAATACTGAACAAAGGGTCTGAATACTTATGACCATGTGATATTTCAGTTTTTGTTTTTTAATAAATATGCAAAAATTTCTAAATTTCTGTTTTTTTCTGTCAAGATGGGTTGCTGAGTGTACATTACTGAGAAATAAAATGAACTTTTTTGATTTTTGGAAAAAGGCTGCAATGAAACAAAGAGTGAAAAATTTAAAGGGGTCTGAATACTTTCCGTACCCACTGTATGACCTCCTCTGAAGGAAAAAGAAAAGGAAATGAAATCATTTTCAAAACTGCTGTAGTGTGAAGAGGCTGCTAACCAAATCTGACGTATAAGTTCAGGTATCATTGAGCAGAATATTGCAACATCTACTGTCTATACTAGTGATTCCTAACCACTTCATGGAGTTGACGCAGCGGGAGTACTCAACTAATTTGAAAATATAGAAATTATGATTTAATTTACAATATACATTAACAATCTGTTTAGCAGGAAAATAACCATCCAAATAGCCTGGCATTGCAAATGCAAATTGGTCTGGAACCTCTCTTCATTTGCAGTTTGAAAGGGCCGTTACCTAAGGCCGAGGACCAAAATGCCTCTGGACATAACTGGATAGACCGACAACCAATAAGAGCAACAGAACATGTAAATATACTACACTGTGCAGAGACTTTTTGCAATCATAATTTGAAAACTTTAACAGAAAGTTCCACATCAGCTGTTTATGAAAAATGCCTCAGCAGCGCTCCTCTTACGGTGTAGTGTCTGCGACCTGAGGGGGACAGAAAGGCTTCATCACGTGAAGGCTCCACAAGACACGCCCCATATTAAAATAATGGTTGGGATTGCCCCACCCGGGGCCAGGTCAGCTGGAAATCTGTCTGAAACGGGGGGGGGGGACCAGACGCATCTCCCAGAGCAAATAAAACAGGAGCTCGCAGATTTGTCTGGTTTTCAGGCTAATATTATGCTAATCTTTAAATATGTTTATAGTCAACTGACCAGTAGGCAACCAGCTGACTTCACAGTACACACCTGCCATCAACCTGAGTACACCATGTGTAGCCATTGAGAGTACATAAGAAACTAGTTAACTAGAAAGAGATGTCATGTAATAATAATAATGAAATTATGTACTATTAGTAATGCATATATTGTTGAAATAGCTAGCTAAAAGCATGTTAGAAGAATGTTAAAATGACCAGCCTCTACCAGCCCAGGTAGTAGGCTACATTAACATCCACATTCAAATCAATTGGAATTGACACGTTTGCAACATGACAGGTGGTGTTGATGAAGAGAGACTTGAGATGTAGAGGTATGGCAGACAATCTTCTACATTAAATTGTTCATGTTTGCACTATAATACAACACATTTCTGTTTATAAGCATTTTAAAAAAAGCAGTCTGGTTCACATTGAAACACTTGGCTCTACACCTATTAAAATGGTACCTGGAGGTTCAGGTGTAATTGCTAGCACTCAACAAACCAAACTTTCAAGGAAACAAGAAAGTGGTATTCATTGTGTGGCTGCTGCTCTAGCATTCAGATATCCTCAGCCGGCTTAATCACTCGGCCTGTTTTAGTGTGAGAATGAAATTTCACAGGGAAACACAAGGTTTTGCATTAAATCCACGGACGACTCTCTTACCCTTAGGTCAAGGGGTGACAGCTCAAAGAGCTCCTTAAATCATGAGAACTGCTTTACCTTTCAGTGGAGCTGGAGAGACGCACCTACACTAAGTCAGTAAAGTCCGTGGATTTATCCAGATCTGAACCCCACCCCTGTGCTGCATATAAATCAGCCATGGGCGCAGTGTGAGCCTGACAGTCAGACTGTGGCAGGAGGGGTGAGGGTGAGTGATGGCTGTGATGTGGAGAGAGGTAAAGGCCAAAAAAGAAGCACTGCATTACAGCCAACTGTAGTATAAAACATATTCACTGTGAATATAACAACTAGTGCAGGTTCATGTTGGAGTTTAAAGTAATGATGGTGACAACATCTACTTCTACCCACAGTAACAATTAATGACTCAAACTAGGAATTCTCTGACCTAGAGTCCAGGTCTAATCTCAAGACTAGGAGCTAGAATCCAGGTCAAGTCTCAAGTCTCTGAGCTAGAGTCCAGGTCTAATCTCAAGACTCTGAGCTAGAGTCCAGGTCGAGTCTCAAGACTCTGAGCTAGAGTCCAGGTCGAGTCTCAAGACTCTGAGATCACAATTAATTGATTAATCTCTGCCAGACGGCAGATAGTCTGCTTGAAGTCTCTGGTATCATTTACTGTGTGTCCCCATGTCCAATGTGCAGCTGCTTCTTATGATAATGTCCTCCCATCGGAACCAGCTGACCTCTACTCTGTATTAGCGGTTCCTCACAGCCTTTACTTTGAGGAATGATCAGGTTACACACCATAAAGGAGCCATGTTCAGGCTAATAGCCCTGGCCAAACAAATGCCCCCAGGCAAAAAAATAAAGTCTTCTGCAATTCTAAATAATAAATAAATCATTACAATCTGTTTTTTCAGGTATAAAAGATGCATGACACCTCTAAGTTTATTATTCTACAGATAGAGCCTGGAAATTTGTCCAAGAATTTGTAATTTACAGTTAGCTCAGAGAAAGAAAGGGGAAGAACGGTGGTACGTCTCTTTTGGTTTGAGCACATTACACATTATACTGAATAAATAACTGGACACACACTTTAGTTCTACTAACAGTTTTATCAGTTATTTGACTTGGTTTTCCATTTGGGTGCACACATTTAGTTAACTTTGTCAATTTAGTTAATTTCAGGTTCATTATCTTTAAGTTACATTCTGTGAAATGAATACCTTATCTGGGGGTTGCAGAGAATTTTATTTTTGAGTTGTGTTCTTTTCTTTGCTAGTTATACTTATAGTTAGTTATGAGTATTTGATTGACTTATCCGTAGTTCATATTAGGTAGCACTGGTTTAACATAGATTGTAGTTATTGTGGTTTGGCTATTTAATGTGTTTATCTACCCCCCTTTGTGTCAGAATGGCCTGATCAGACACTATATAAGTATCCCCCATGTCTTTCTGTTTTCTGAAAATTTGTTTTATAAATAAAAACTTACATTTTTCTGAAAATCTACCTAACGACTCCTCGTGCCTGCCAGCTTGGTCCCTCACAACTGTAACGGGCACATACTGGGCAGCACATGTACCTTCTGCTCTGACATGATGTTTCTGGAACTTTAAGGAACAAAGGTTATGAGTAACCTGGGACATCTATCTCATCACTGATATCAAGTCTGTTCAAGGTCTTTGTCTCTCTTCTCTTTATGAAGTACTGACACGTTCTCATTGGTTCAAATGTTTTTATTACATTATGTCAGAATGATGGCTGGCACCCTTGAACTCTCTGGGCACCTTAGCCGCTCCTTGGATGCTCACAGCCGGCTGTAGAACAAGAAAAGGCACTCCTAATGGTTTCATGCAACGGGCACATTGGGAGGGCTTGGATTTGTGTCTCCGAGTGATCTGCTAAGTCCTACGCAGAGCAACACTGACTCCGTGATTACATCACTGCCTTTAGCCAACTCAAGGACACACAAAATCAATGCTCTTGATGCAAATGCACAGTGGGAATTCACTTTAAAGTTAATAACATTAAGCTTGGAGCGCTGCCATGTCGGCCCACATTGTAATGTTATGTAAATCTGACCATATGACAGCTTCAAATAAATGGGAGTGTGTGAGATTATGCATGATAGTAGCCCATTTTGCTTCCTCGTGCTCCTTTCTTGCATCCCGGTAAATAATTCAGAGTATTAGAGGAAGACATTCAAAAATGCCGAAGCAGGGCCCGGAGACTTGACGCTGGAATAGTATGCAGAGGAAGAGATTGGAGGGTACATCATGTTGGCTGGGGGGCCCATCACTCATCAATTTGTTTGGAAACACCAGATTTATGTGCAGTAACGCACGTCTTCGGCTGAACTGCTCGAGGGCTTCTCGCTCTTTTTCGGTCTCTCTGTCAGACACACACACGCGCAGGCTGACGCTGACACACACACACACACACACACACACACACACACACACACACACACACACACACACACACACACACACACACACACAAACATACACACACACACACACACTCTATCCCACAAACACACACAAACACACAAGCGCCTCCAGCTTTTTCGTAAAAAATGACTAGTAGATTTTCATGATGCTGGCACTCCAAAATCTCCAGTTTAGCAGCAGAGAAATAGGGAGGAGAATAAGGGCTCTCCAGTTCACAGCTGATGTCAGAGGCAATGAGCTGATGATATAATGACTGTATTTACTGTAAGCATCGGGGTCTGCTGCGGATAAATATTTCTGTTTGATTTCAAATTCTATGTTACACCACTGGCTGCTGCAGTTTTGTTTCTGACATTTCAAATAATATCTGGTTTTGTCCATAGAGATCACTTTGGCCTCTCTTACATTTCAGATGTGCTGTTTCAATTTAGTAATCTGCAGGGAGGAAAATGAAATGCTCAGTGACTCACTGCTGAAATGTAGCACACAAGTGAAGATGACAAATGGAAAGGATTAAATCAAGTGGGTCTTGGGAAGGCAGTATGAAAAAACAGAGGTCTTTAAATTATTCTAACAACTCCATCAAGCTGAACCCAGTAAGCATACTTCATAGCGGAGTGCATTTACAGATCGTGGTACACAAGAACAAAAAAAGAAAAGAGACTGCACAGTGTTACCCCGGTGTAATTAAACCGTTGTCCACTCCGAAGACTGTTGTGAGTGTAGGATTACTATTAAGCAGGTGATTCCGATTTGTCTAAAGAGCAGATGGGGACTCGCGGGAAGTGAATGGGAGCCGTGTAAGCACGGGGCCTTTGCTGCCACTGAAGGGCTTTTTAATGACTCTGAAGACAGTGAAGGAGCCGTGGGTTGTACTTGTTGAGAGTAAACCTCTTTCAGCTGCAGGTACGCTGCTCAGGAAGTCAACGGGACTTGTTGTTTATATGTATCTTTGTTCTTATGCTTTGGCAACACAGATGGAGTTTTTGTCATGCCAATAAAGCAACATGAAATGGAAATTGAAAAAAATTGAGAGAGAGAAATGACTCATAATGAGCAGTGGGCATATTGAAATGACATGATGGTGGCAATTATAGTAAAAAAAAAAGATAATAAGTCTGTGACTACTAATAATAGTAGCAGTGCAGGGCGTGGAGCAGGACCGCGACAGCAGCTGCAACCACCATCCAGGTGCCACCACAGTCCAAGGAAATCTGTGAGGAGATAAAGCACGAGGACTCCGGGAAGAAGCTAAGTTAATGACATGAATTATTATTTTCTAATATAATTCAACAAGAGTGTAAAAGACTAAAAGTAAACAAGGACACTGAGGTGTGATGTGTGAAGAAATAAAAAAAGTTATGTTGATGCTATTGCAAAGCTTTTATTGAAGAAAGAAAAACGTTGACTACATGCCCCGTTCCAAAGATCAAGCACAGAGGAGACACTGAGACAAGAGAGGGTCGAGCTCTCGAGTTCACACCCGACCCCACTGAAGAGTCCGCTGCTGATGGAAACTCCTTCTGTATGGATAAAGGCATCCTTTTGATTCTTACTTTGGTAAACATGGCAACGTCTTTGAGGGAGGCACAACAAAACATGAAATACACGGCAACAGTACAGAGATTCAATACTGCTCAGCTAAAGGCACTTTACATGGGTAGTAGAACAAAGACAGGCAACACAAATACACTGAACAAATAAAAGAATCATTAAGGTCTTTTCTTCTACCTGTAGCATCGAGCTTCATGTCACATATGCTTCCACAAAGATGTGTGATGTGTCCACACGCTGTCCACACAGATACTGTGGACAGGAGAGTCAGTACAGCCTTTATGGCACATTGAGGTCTAACTCTGTGACAGGGCACGCTTTGTGGAAAACATGTGCTAATAAGCCAATAATAAAATATTCTTGAAACATTTATTCACAATCATTTAAAACCAGAAGAAGACATGATGCATACAGTATTAGTATCATCTTTGTACTTTTTACTGAGTAGTTTGCAGCCTAAAATGTAATATGGCACGTGCAAACTTGTTTTCTATATTAAATTATCTTATTAAAACTGCATTAATGATTTTTTTAGCCTGTTAGGGGCAGCGTAACAAGACACATGCTCCACTTTGTTCACCAGCCTGCTGCTGCCGTATGGCGATCATTCTCTGTGGGCTGGTCACTATGACTGAGACCATTTACTTTACACATTATAAAATATATTGATTTGTGCAGCTTTAAATGACCTCACATCCTTTATAAAACAGCAGCTCTTTTTCTGGTGTAGAACACATAACATGCACAAGGTGTGAACATGTGCTTTAAACAACAGTTGTAATTGATGGCTGTATAATACGTTACATAAAACAAATGGACATGGACCGGTACATTTACTTAACACCACACAGAAGTTGTGATTTGACAGCTGTCTGTAAAGGCTGCTGTGGAAATCAAATACATTTTATTTAATTTTACATGTTGATGATGTCGGTAGCTCACCATTACCGGATGCTTCCTCTCACTGTCACCAGTGAAGTTAAACACAACACTAGAATGACTCAACTGTGCAACGGCCATGCAAATGCTCCGACTCCATTTCGCTTTGTTTTGCTGTAGAGTAAGAACCAAACCAATCTGAATAATGGATACAATTTCTCCTTCAGAAAAGACATTTAAAGAAAACCAAAAACACAAATGTCCACTTTCTGACTCAGCTAGTACGGTAAGCTATTGTTTTCAGAGACAAGTGGCTATGGAAAGCACCTGAACTAGAATAGTAAGAGCTTCCAGAAGCTGGTTTTAAATGCATCAGCGGTAGGTTTTTTAATCTCTGTCTGTTTAAGTCAAGTCATTCGTGTTGTACCTTTAACAATGCTGTCTAATTACCCCAGCAGGTCAGAAGGCCCTGCATCGACCTGCAGCCCAATCCCCAGCAACATCTCTGAGAGCTGAAACCTAGCAACACATGTGACATAATGATATCGAGTGTATTTTTAGTTCTTTGTTGCCTAACAACCAGTAATCAGATGGCTTACAGAGTCAACTGTCAAATGACCAATGCTATGGATCCCAGTATGGACCTAATGCAGCTGGTGCGATATACTGTATGTCTTTTTTTTTTTTTTAAAGTAAAGATAAAAACGTATATAGAGTATACATGTTTTCTATAACTAGGGAGATGAAACATATTTGAATGTTTTTTTTCTCAAACAGTTTGATTTATTTATAAGTATCTATTTTTTTAATAACTGATAATTTGACATAAAATATGCTGGAGATGTAAATTGTATTCCCATCTTAAATTCTGTGACATTGTTGGGACATGTCTAATGTCTTTAGGCTACATTTACAGTAGTATTAGTATTAAGGTTATTAAGCAAAGTTTTTGAGCCTGAAAGTGATCTCCGTGCACGGTCTCCAGAACGAGACGCTGTGACCGATAAGAACCAATCAGGAGGCAAAACGTTGCCGAAGGTCTCCGCTTGGAGCAGATTCCTAACCAACAGAAATGTCTCGGTTTAGGGACTCAGAGACACCAGAGCAGCAGAAGATATTCCTTTTAAAAACCAAAATGGAGCAATGTAAATGTGGCCTAACACACATCACAATGCCTTCTTCACTTACTTCACTGGAAGTCTTGGTGTCTACTGGTTTTTGGTGAACTGTGCTCCAGAGGAGGATGGACAGATTCCTGAGGACAGGGAGTTCAGGTTGCCTAACCTTCTAACAGATTGTTTACGGTCTATTATTAATTACTCCTTTAGATTTTAAATAATAAACAGTTTTCTTTACTTTTAGTAGAAAATGTGTCCTGGCAAAGGTCTAATTAATTCACTGTTCATTTATTAATGGGCTTATTAGCACAGTTATGTACAATGTCTTATCCTGGTTAAAACATTGCCTCAGGCACTCTGATGTCACTAGACTCGCTGATTACAGCTGACACAGTATCGTTGGTATGAGCACTTTCTGGTATCCAAATGGATGAACCTCACTTCTCAATGAAAAGAGGAAAGAGAAGTAAAGAGAATTATAATGAACGCCTTGTTCATAATAAATCCATCACATGTACAAGACCTCATCTGGCCTTGGGAAATACTGTAAACCAATCTAACAAACAGGCAGACCAGTACTTCGGACCTGCAGCCTCTAAAGGTAGCCGTGGAGTTGTCTTAGAAACTAATTAAACAATAAAATGCAAACATGCTGAATTTATTTTCTTTCTCAGTAAACATTTGCAAAGCTGACTGTTTGTATACTTTAAACTGGCGTTGTAATCTTCTTCTTCTTCACTGCTTTTACAGGCAGATTTCTGCGCTTCTCACATTGCTTCCACCAATCGTGGCTTAGCGGAATAGCAGGAAACCGGCTGCAAAAAATGTGTAGCACATCACCCGCATGCGCCGTGGCCTACAGCCATGGACAAACTATGTATGACACAATGGGACCTTGGACTCAGACATGTAAAGGCCCCCTATAGGCAAGACCCCCAAACCTCAGAAAGAGGCACCAAACATAATTTCCAAAGGAGTAGTCTTGGTAGTCAGTTTGCGTCTGTGGTCATTTTGTTTTGCCTCTATATGAAGTGAATGTACACTTAAAGGGGAACACCACCTTAACTCAGAATTGCAATATGTTATTTCAAAGGCCTGGGAAAGTTCAACCAATATTTATGACCGTAAGCTACTCTCTCTCAAAGCCACAAACCACGTCACCAAGTAGAACGTCTGGAGCGGCTCCACAGACAATGAAATGTAGATTGATTTTGGAAACCCCTCAGAATGTTTGTTTTCTATTTTTTTATACCAAAAGGAGCTTTATTGTATTGTACAGTAGAGTTTTTAGTTTTGAGATAGAAAATGTACCCATATCCTCCCCTCACATTCCCCTCGGTGCTCTGTGTCATGTAAAACATCTTCCCCAGTTCATTATCTATGGAGTGTTCCAGACGCTGACTCTGCATATGCGTCTTTGTGCAAACTTCTAGCAAAATGGGGACCCAATCATAAGAGTGGACAAAAACTCCACAGGGAACCTTTAACTCACAGTCTTCCTATTGCTCTAGTGATTCTAATGAAGTAACTATCAAATTAAACAGTCACACTTCTGGTCAACTGACTGTGATTGGTGAATGGAACAAATAATTCAAATCAGTCATTTTAGGGGTAGCTCTCATGGTCCCTTCTTCGCCCACCAACTTTAAACAAACTGCATCTAAAAGACAAGCGTGAGTGGTACAATCAACACTGCCATCCAGCCCAGTGACACACAGAGTCACACAGTACCAGCAGCAGCGTTTGGGTTCAAGGATTACTATAAGGACACTTATGCTCCAATCTGTACAGGTAAAATATTTCCTTATTCATAAAAGTTCTTATAAAGTGTCGATGCAATTAACATCACAAATTGCATATCCATCTCTAATCCATTATCTCTAGCAGACGTCTTAAAAGCACAATCACTAATCTAATCTATGTCATTGTAAGTTACATTTATCTGCTCTAAAAAGCTAGGGCCATATCTAATGAATGGAGTGTCATGATTATACTGTTCAGTAACAAAAAACAATTTATTGTATACACAAAAGCACATTTAATTGGAAAGTATAAAGAAAATATTATGTTAAAAAGGGAATTGCATTCAACAGCTGCGTATTAAGGAGAACTACCACCTGTCATTCCTATGGTCCCGATCAATATCATGTAAGTAGCCTTTCATATAGTGGCACACAAAGTATTTGCACAGTAAATATAGCAGTTTCAATTCAGTTCTTTGGTGTTCAGTAATGCAGACCTATTTTGAAATAATAGGCTTCAGTGTGTAATATTATCTGTGTGTCTGTGTGTGTGTGTGTGTGTGTGTGTGTGTGTGTGTACCGTCTGTGGATTTGCACTGTACAAACACTAAAGAATAAAAATAATGTATACTGTATGGTTTTTCTAAGTACCGATGAAGCTACAGTCACACACACCCATCCATCTTCACCTGCAGGGCAGGTGTGTTATACATGTTGCATTTTTGGGTGGAGCCAGACTCCCCTTCAGGTCCAAACAACCAGTCAGCGAGAAGCCGTCTGACTTACCCTGGCTAGAACATGCCGGTTGCAGAGGATTATGATATGAGATAATAACAATGAGTGATGATGTATATTGTGACAAAATAACTGATGGGTCTGGGAGTGATTTTAAGCAATAGTTCGACATTTTGGGAAATATGCTTATTTGATTTCTTGTCAAGAGTTAGATGAGGAGATTGCTGCCACTTTTGCATCTGTACGATCAGTCTCAAACTTAGCTTAGCATGAAGACTGGAAACAGCTAGCCTGGCTCTGTCAGAGGCAACAAAAGCCTCCTACCGGCACCTCTAAAGCTCTCGGACATGACAAGTTGTGGCTTTCATTTACTACTTCTTGGCCAGAAGCCGCCCGTAACCCCTGTGAAACCGCAAATGAGATTCAGCATGTTAACTGGTCAGCTTTTAGGATACAGCTGAGTGGATTTCTTTGAAAACTTTGGACAGAGGCAGACCAGCTGTTTCCAGCACCTGCTGACTGCAGTTCATATTCAGCATACTAACATGAAAGTGGCTTCGATCAGCACATTTCCCAAAAATCTTCAACTATTCCTTTAACAACACAGTTATAAAACACACAGCCTCTTCTGCTGTGAGTGTACCGAGTCAATAGATACATGTGTGAAGGTGAACATGTGATGCATTTTCTTGTTAAAAGTGAATATATAGAGGGATATTTATATGCATATATGTTGAGGAATACAGGCTTCTGTGATTGGTATGTTTGCGAGAGAAAGAGAGGGGGAGGCAGAAAGAGAGAGAGCGAGCGTTGGTTATCACAGTGGAGGTGACCGAGCTACAGGCGGTTCAGAGGTCGGTGGTGGCCTTGGCGGTGAGGTCCTGGATGCGGCTGGTGTTACAGTTTTTGCAGAGGACGTGTCCGTCCAGAGGGTAGCAGCCCTGGTTGTCCCCCTCTGAGAGCAGAGAGCCACAGTCCTGCAGGACACAGACACTCCGTTAGTCCACCAACAGCAGCCAGACATTAGCCCCGCTCAGCCATCACTGGGCTCGCACCCTGAATCAGACATTTCCCGCATTTAAACACTCAGCCAGTGTCAAGTTACTGGATGCTCTCTGCAGAAAAGAAGCCAGTGTTGTGGTTTACTTCCAGCCGGTGAGTCTGGAGGGGTACCGGAGGGGTCTGGAGGGGTACCAACACCAGACTCACTGGCTGTTACTGGGCAACAGTCAGTCAAAAGATCTCTTTATCTTAAGGGTTTGCACTGGGTTCCTCAAAGTCCCAACAACTCCAACAGAGGAATCGTCTCTCTAGCTGATCATTCAATTATTAATTTTATGAGTCATATTCTCCCAATTACATTTTCACTCATATCCTATCCATGCCAGATACATATTAAATCAATATTTAGGTGAATTTACGTATCAGATCGGACTCAATATGAAATCATAAAAGGACTCGGATCAGGACATAGATAGACTACAATATGGTAAATATTATAACTGCTAAACATCAGCATGTTAGCGTTGTCATAATAAGTATGTTAGACTAGTTGTCAACTATTAAATTAATCGCCAGCTATTTTGATAATCGATTAAATCGCTTTGAGTAATTTTTAAAATGTCTCCAATTCCAGCTTGATAATTGTGAATATGTTCTAGTTTCTTCAGTAAAGTGAATATCTTTGAGTTGTGGACAAAACAAGGGATTTGAGGATGTCATCTTTGGCATTTGGAACACTGATCGACATTTATAACCATTTTTTGACATTTTATAGACCAACTAATCAATTAATCGAGAAAATAATCGACAGCCCCATTCCGGCACTCCAGTGATAGACTTAGTCAACATGAATGTAAAGGACGTTCATTTAAATGTAAATGTTAGCTTTACATAAATGTATGTGTGTGTTTATCCACCTCGCTAACTCTGCTGTAGATTGGCGATAATATTTCATATATGCGTTTTCTCTGCTCTAGCCCTCTTTGTCTTTGTCCCCAAAAAGTACCTCAGCTCTTCTCTGATTGGGTCAGTCTGGCCGTAGATTGACTCTCAATGGTCAAGAAAAAATACTATGTGAGTGATGATTGTTGATGTCTGTTGCTCTGATCTGCGCGGCCGACATCTCTTAGATCCCAGTGTTGCCGTGTGTGGATCTTCAGTCTGACTCCAGCCTTCAGTCGGGTTTCTGATCTTGTGTCTGTAAAACTGTTTGTTCTCTACACTCTTCTTACAGCGTAACAACCACACACACCATGTGGACAATTGGAAATACAGGCAAATACAGACACACATTGCTTTGGCATTATTTTCTCTGTGACACTGGGTTACACTCTGAACATCTCTCTCTCTCTCTCACACACACACACACACACACACACACACAACTCCATCTACTCATGTCTCTCTGGTGACAGAAGTCTTCTCTTGTTGAGCCCCTTCAGCTGAACTAATCTGCTTTGCTTTTCTTTGACCTTTCTGTCTGCCAAGCACTCTGTGTACACTCACACTGGCACTGCTCTTTGACAACGTGACACATTATTTCTCCTTTAGCCGGGCACGTAATGCCTCAGCGCCGCTTATCAGCCGGTGAGCGGCGGCGGACAGATTGGTTACTATGTAAGTCCATGAACTTTGCAGAGGAGAGATGGAAAGCTATTTGGAGGCAGGTAAGAGAGAGGGATGATCCATTCTTGCTGAAAAGGTGACTCGGGGGACTGATATGCCTCATACCTTCATACCATAATGACCTGGAGCTGTGCAACACTATACATAACCAGCAGTACTAATTATAGAGCTCCCACAGCAGAGGAGGTAGACACATAGAGAACATACCTCACAGCGGTAACACTGCACGTGGAAGTCGCGGTCCAGGGCCACGATACGGACGGTCTCCTCCTGGCCCGGCGCTGGCATTATGGGCTCGGAACACACACAGCAGCGCGGGGCGAACTTCCTGTCAGACACAACCAGGAATAACAAGAATTAGAACAATCAAAACAATAGCATTATGACACAATGTGACTTTCGTGATCCATTGTCATTCAATATTTTTTAAGTGACTGTAAGCATAAAACTAACAATGACTTTCATCATCAAATTTATCTGCCTGATACTTTAAGGGGTTAATTGTTTGGTCTATAAAATGTTTGGAAATTGTCAAATATTCCCATCAGAGACGTGTTCAAGTTGCTTGACTTGTCTAACCAAAAGTGTAAAACCCCAAAGACGTTTAATTAATAGTATAATAATAAAAACACAGAAAACAAAACAAAAAATCCCTATAATTAAGAAGCTGGAATAAGATGTCATTTTAAAATCTTTATTAATGACGTGACTAATTAATCAACTATCAAAACAGTCTCCAAATCATTTTCTGTCAAATGACTAGTCCAGCAAGTCCCAAACTTGTTGTCTTATGATCCCTAAAAGTCATCTTTCTATCTATTATCATGTCTTCTTCTGGTGACCAGTACAACCATGCTTTGTTTATATTATAAAAAGCTTTTTAAAGAAATGACCCAGTAATAATAGCATCAGTTACTTTGTTCTGCTTTGCTCTAATGTTAATCAGCTCATGACCCCTCAGATTGATCTTGTGACCCCTGTGGGAGTCTCCAACCCTAAGCTTGGGACTAATGTGACCCCTGTGGGAGTCTCCAACCCTAAGCTTGGGACTAATGTGACCCCTGTGGGAGTCCCCAACCCCAAGCTTGGGACTAATGTGACCCCTGTGGGAGTCCCCAACCCTAAGCTTGGGATAATGTGACCCCTGTGGGAGTCCCCAACCCTAAGCTTGGGACTAATGTGACCCCTGTGACCCCAACCCTAAGCATGGGACTAATGTGACCCCAACCCCAACCCTAAGCTTGGGACTAATGTGACCCCTGTGGGAGTCCCCAACCCTAAGCTTGGGACTAATGTGACCCCTGTGGGAGTCCCCAACCCTAAGCTTGGGACTAATGTGACCCCTGTGGGAGTCCCCAACCCTAAGCTTGGGACTAATGTGACCCCTGTGGGAGTCCCCAACCCTAAGCTTGGGACTAATGTGACCCCTGTGGGAGTCCCCAACCCTAAGCTTGGGACTAATGTGACCCCTGTGGGAGTCTCCAACCCTAAGCTTGGGACTAATGTGACCCCTGTGACCCCCTGACTAATGTGGAGGAGTCTCCAACCCTAAGCTTGGGACTAATGTGACCCCTGTGGGAGTCTCCAACCCTAAGCTTGGGACTAATGTGACCCCTGTGGGACCCCAACCCCAAGCTTGGGACTAATGTGACCCCTGTGGGAGTCTCCAACCCTAAGCTTGGGACTAATGTGACCCCTGTGGGAGTCTCCAACCCTAAGCTTGGGACTAATGTGACCCCTGTGGAGTCTCCAACCCAAGCTTGGGACTAATGTGACCCCTGTGGGAGTCTCCAACCCTAAGCTTGGGACTAATGTGACCCCTGTGGGAGTCCCCAACCCCAAGCTTGGGACTAATGTGACCCCTGTGGGAGTCTCCAACCCTAAGCTTGGGACTAATGTGACCCCTGTGGGAGTCTCCAACCTAAGCTTGGGACTAATGTGACCCATGTGGGAGTCTCCAACCCTAAGCTTGGGACTAATGTGACCCCTGTGGGAGTCCCAACCCTAAGCTTGGGACTAATGTGACCCCTGTGGGAGTCTCCAACCTAAGCTTGGGACTAATGTGACCCCTGTGGGACTAATGTTGTCTCCAACCCTAAGCTTGGGACTAATGTGACCCCTGTGGGAGTCTCCCAACCCCAAGCTTGGGACTAATGTGACCCCTGTGGGAGTCCCCAACCCTAAGCTTGGGACTAATGTGACCCCTGTGGGGTCTCCAACCCTAAGCTTGGGACTAATGTGACCCCTGTGGGAGTCCCAACCCCAAGCTTGGGACTAATGTGACCCCTGTGGGAGTCCCCAACCCTAAGCTTGGGACTAATGTGACCCCTGTGGGAGTCCCCAACCCTAAGCTTGGGACTAATGTGACCCCTGTGGGAGTCTCCAACCCTAAGCTTGGGACTAATGTGACCCCTGTGGGAGTCTCCAACCCCTAAGCTTGGGACTAATGTGACCCCTGTGGGAGTCTCCAACCCTAAGCTTGGGACTAATGTGACCCCTGTGGGAGTCTCCAACCCTAAGCTTGGGACTAATGTGACCCCTGTGGGAGTCCCCAACCCTAAGCTTGGGACTAATGTGACCCCTGTGGGAGTCTCCAACCCTAAGCTTGGGACTAATGTGACCCCTGTGGGAGTCTCCAACCCCCAAGCTTGGGACTAATGTGACCCCTGTGGGAGTCTCCAACCCTAAGCTTGGGACTAATGTGACCCCTGTGGGAGTCTCAACCTAAGCTTGGGACTAATGTGACCCCTGTGGGAGTCCCCAACCCTAAGCTTGGGACTAATGTGACCCCTGTGGGAGTCTCCAACCCTAAGCTTGGGACTAATGTGACCCCTGTGGGAGTCTCCCAACCCTAAGCTTGGGACTAATGTGACCCATGTGGGAGTCTCCAACCCTAAGCTTGGGACTAATGTGACCCCTGTGGGAGTCTCCAACCTAAGCTTGGGACTAATGTGACCCCTGTGGGAGTCTCCAACCCTAAGCTTGGGACTAATGTGACCCCTGTGGGAGTCCCCAACCCTAAGCTTGGGACTAATGTGACCCCTGTGGGAGTCTCCAACCCTAAGCTTGGGACTAATGTGACCCCTGTGGGAGTCTCCAACCCTAAGCTTGGGACTAATGTGACCCCTGTGGGAGTCCCCAACCCTAAGCTTGGGACTAATGTGACCCCTGTGGGAGTCTCCAACCCTAAGCTTGGGACTAATGTGACCCCTGTGGGAGTCTCCAACCCCAAGCTTGGGACTAATGTGACCCCTGTGGGAGTCTCCAACCCTAAGCTTGGGACTAATGTGACCCCTGTGGGAGTCTCCCAACCCTAAGCTTGGGACTAATGTGACCCCTTGTGGGAGTCTCCAACCCTAAGCTTGGGACTAATGTGACCCCTGTGGGAGTCCCCAACCCTAAGCTTGGGACTAATGTGACCCCTGTGGGAGTCCCCCAACCCTAAGCTTGGGACTAATGTGACCCCTGTGGGAGTCTCCAACCCCAAGCTTGGGACTAATGTGACCCCTGTGGGAGTCTCCAACCTAAGCTTGGGACTAATGTGACCCCTGTGGGAGTCCCAACCTAAGCTTGGGACTAATGTGACCCCTCCCCAACCCCAAGCTTGGGACTAATGTGACCCCTGTGGGAGTCCCCAACCCTAAGCTTGGGACTAATGTGACCCCTGTGGGAGTCTCCAACCCTAAGGGGACTAATGTGACCCTGTGGGAGTCCCCAACCCTAAGCTTGGGACTAATGTGACCCCTGAACCCTAAGCTTGGGACTAATGTGACCCCAGTCCCCAACCCTAAGCTTGGGACTAATGTGACCCCTGTGGGAGTCTCCAACCCTAAGCTTGGGACTAATGTGACCCCTGTGGAGTCCAACCCTAAGCTTGGGACTAATGTGACCCCTGTGGGAGTCTCCAACCCTAAGCTTGGGACTAATGTGACCCCTGTGGGAGTCCCCAACCCTAAGCTTGGGACTAATGACTCCAACCCTAAGCTTGGGACTAATGTGACCCCTGTGGGAGTCTCCAACCCTAAGCTTGGGACTAATGTGACCCATGTGGGAGTCTCCAACCCTAAGCTTGGGACTAATGTGACCCCTGTGGGAGTCTCCAACCCTAAGCTTGGGACTAATGTGACCCCTGTGGGAGTCTCCAACCCTAAGCTTGGGACTAATGTGACCCCCTGTGGGACCCCAACCCTAAGCTTGGGACTAATGTGCTTGGGACTAATGTGACCCCTGTGGGAGTCTCCAACCCTAAGCTTGGGACTAATGTGACCCCTCCCCAACCCTAAGCTTGGGACTAATGTGACCCCTGTGGGAGTCTCCAACCCTAAGCTTGGGACTAATGTGACCCCTGTGGGAGTCTCCAACCCTAAGCTTGGGACTAATGTGACCCCTGTGGGAGTCTCCAACCCTAAGCTTGGGACTAATGTGACCCCTGTGGGAGTCCCTAAGCTTGGGACTAATGTGACCCCTGTGGGAGTCTCCAACCCTAAGCTTGGGACTAATGTGACCCCTGTGGGAGTCCCCAACCCTAAGCTTGGGACTAATGTGACCCCTGTGGGAGTCCCCAACCCTAAGCTTGGGACTAATGTGACCCCTGTGGGAGTCTCCAACCCTAAGCTTGGGACTAATGTGACCCCTGTGGGAGTCTCCAACCCTAAGCTTGGGACTAATGTGACCCATGTGGGAGTCTCCAACCCTAAGCTTGGGACTAATGTGACCCCTGTGGGAGTCTCCAACCCTAAGCTTGGGACTAATGTGACCCCTGTGGGAGTCTCCAACCCTAAGCTTGGGACTAATGTGACCCCTGTGGGAGTCTCCAACCCTAAGCTTGGGACTAATGTGACCCCTGTGGGAGTCTCCAACCCTAAGCTTGGGACTAATGTGACCCCTGTGGGAGTCTCCAACCTAAGCTTGGGACTAATGTGACCCCTGTGGGAGTCCCCAACCCCAAGCTTGGGACTAATGTGACCCCTGTGGGAGTCCCAACCCCAAGCTTGGGACTAATGTGACCCCTGTGGGAGTCTCCAACCCTAAGCTTGGGACTAATGTGACCCCTGTGGGAGTCTCCAACCTAAGTTGGGACTAATGTGACCCCTGTGGGAGTCTCCAACCCTAAGCTTGGGACTAATGTGACCCCTGTGGGAGTCTCCAACCCTAAGCTTGGGACTAATGTGACCCCTGTGGGAGTCCCCAACCCTAAGCTTGGGACTAATGTGACCCCTGTGGGAGTCCCCAACCCTAAGCTTGGGACTAATGTGACCCCTGTGGGAGTCTCCAACCCCCCAAGCTTGGGACTAATGTGACCCCTGTGGGAGTCTCCAACCCTAAGCTTGGGACTAATGTGACCCCTGTGGGAGTCTCCAACCCTAAGCTTGGGACTAATGTGACCCCTGTGGGAGTCTCCAACCCCTTGGGACTAATGTGACCCCTGTGGGAGTCTCCAACCCTAAGCTTGGGACTAATGTGACCCCTGTGGGAGTCTCCAACCCTAAGCTTGGGACTAATGTGACCCCTGTGGGAGTCTCCAACCCTAAGCTTGGGACTAATGTGACACCTGTGGGAGTCTCCAACCCTAAGCTTGGGACTAATGTGACCCCTGTGGGAGTCTCCAACCCTAAGCTTGGGACTAATCGCTCTATCAACACAAGAGTAAAAACAGCATATATTACAGAATAGAATGCCTTTATATATGTACCATTAAAAACGTATAACAAAATTCAGAGGGCTAATTATGTAAGGTGCCCCTAGTTAACAAAACAAGAAAATGATTATGAACAATAGTGTGAACACATTACTAAACAATTATTCAGATTTTACTTTATTTAATTATTGATTCACTTAACCATTGAAGCGCCGCTTACAGCTAAATTTACACTTCTCTGAAACAGTTTATAGAAATGGAATATTTGAGGAAAAAGCTAAACATAGCAGGACTCTGAATATCAGAACTGATTTTTCTAGTAACATTTTTAATAATTTCCCATCAGTAAGTCTGGAAATGCCTTCAATCGGAAGAGGTATGTCTAACAATAGGGTCAGTGAGGATATGAAAGCAGGCTGAGACTTGAGGTCACGTCAGGTGACTGAAGGCCGGTGGACACTTCTATTTCTGATACTTAATGCCTGGGAAGCAGGAAGTGAAAGGGCCTTGTGGGAGACGGCTGAGGGCCAGGCGTGATGATTCCTCGACACAAAGAGCTGTGCTGTTCAGGTCACACTTGTCATGTGGAATCAAACAACGGCCCAGTGCAGCTCCTCCACCGAGCTAAGGCTGTGCACTCACACCAAGACCCAGCTGTTTACTTCTGTTCGCCTTCTGGTCACTGAGTCCAGGAACATTTCTGGTAAGGTGGTGGTTACGCAATGGGTGGAGTGTGACACGACGACAGGAAGGAGCTATTAGATTCATAAGGTCATTGGGCTTGCAACATTGCCTGCAATATTTTCTGAAAGGGAAGCACTGGGGTCTCTTGGATAGATCCGGCGTCCATAGACTGCAGCGAGAAGTAATTCATTCCAATTCCAAATGAACCACTTTAGCTCAGATAACATCTGAGTTCTTTTTCCGTTCATTTACAACTTTACTCTTAGAAAGTTTGAGTTTTTTCTCTAAATATATTATTTTTCTTCCTACGATGGCCTTAGATCGCTGTCAGAGCAGAAGCAACTTACTTTTGCCAACATCAAGCTGACAACAACACTCTGTGGCAGATAAAGTTTCTGATCTTTCAGGAGTGGTTTAATAGTCTGGCCCACTTGAGATCAAATTAGGGGTATGTGGGCCATGAACTCAAATTAGTTTGACACCCCTGGGCTAGAGCACCCGGTCAATTTTCAACATGAACACCCTGTACACACTCCTGATCGTAGTCTATTGACTATTACCTAAAACACAGCCACAAATCTTTGATCCATGTTGTTCATAACTGGAATAAATTAAAGAAACCATTTTTGTACACTAGACTTCTTACTTTCATGGTAGATGCACAAACGGCTCAGTTGGAACACAGCACATCCATACCTGGTGGAATCTCGGGGGTTACTGGTAGATCAGACAATGTGTGTGTGGAATCTCCCGGGGGATTCAGTTGGTAGAGCTGCCTATATATAGAGGTCCTCAAAGCAGCAGGCCCGGGTTCAACTCCGACCTGCGGCCCTTTGCTGCATGTCACCCCCCCTTTCATGTCATCAGTTGTCCCTTCAAAATAAAGGCCTAAAATACCCAAAAAACAATCTTTAAAAAGAAAGAAAAAAAAAACTACTAGCCTGGACAAACAATATCAAGGCATACTTCATAATTCATTTTAAAGCTATTTCAAATTGGAAAAGGAATGTGGACGTATATCACTTGTGACTAATGTCATCAAATATTAACAACTTTTTTACCACTGTTTTGGTCTCCACCAACGGCTCTGAAGTTGCTAAATGCTCCATGCTAAACACTTTATGAAGAACTGAGGGGAGCTGCAGAGTTTGGTTGTAGTTAACATCCCCTGTTAATTCAGACCTATTTACTTTAAACCTGATAAGAACAGAAACGACATACTTGTGAAAGTCCTCGATGCAGTGGATGTGGTTGGAAGCGTCCACGGTGAAGGGGATGCCGTCCAGGCTGCGCTGGCACACCACGCAGGTGAAGCAGTGAGGGTGGTAGGCTTTCCCTGTAGCCCGCAGGATGCGCTCCATGATGGGCTTACTGCAGATGGTGCAGGTCTCAAGGGTGTTCTGTCGACACAAACACACAGACACCCACGTGATCACACAACAAACCTGATGATTAATGTAGTGTATCTGACGATTCATTTCCTAAAGGCCTTTTGAACGCTTGTTTTCAATTAGCACATGTCTGCTAACATATTGTAACAGTTTTTTTTCTGCATCTTTCCAGGTTTGAGCTTGTGGTTTTTTCAGCTTCCCAATGCCAGTGGTACCCTGCACGTGGCTCGGCTCCTATTTATGCCCGCGCAACAAATAAATCCACACTCAGGACCTTTAGCTCGGCTGTCCTCGAATGCCTCGGAAGCTGAAGGAATCTGATTAGCGCTCCTCTTGAAACACAAACACAGTCATTTTTCATCTGCCCTCGCCCAACACTTCATCCTCACATAAATACTTCCACTTTGTGATGACTGCAGGTTTTTTGCAGCCAGGCAACTGGGCAGGCGGCCTGCGGGTGGAAGTGGCGGCCGCCTGCCTCTGACTTATCTGTGGCATCTCTCTTCTTAATATCTACCGGGAGACGCCATTTGTTATTTCAATACTTCATAAATAACGACCGCCTCTCTAAACAGCGATGCAATTACTGGGGATGGATATATCATGTGAAGGTGATCAATGTGTGGCCTGATGTGGCTGTGTGAGAGCTGCTTCTCTCTCAGGCATTTCCTGGATGTTCGTGTCTCTCTCCTGCCCCCCCCCTTTTCTGCGCTTGGCTGGGCTAAAGAGTGCATGCTTCAGCTCTTCCCATTGGCTCACACTTTAGTGGCAAGCTGCCTCAGTGTTTCCAAACACAGCTCGGGGTGTGTAGCAACACTGCGCTGCGTCATCGGCTGCCTCAGAGGCGCACCGCGGGGCCCTGCCGTTTAAAATGACACTTGTGTGACCGCTCGGCCGAGGTTGAACTCCCAGCATTCCCCTGTCCGGAGCACATGCAGTGACATTTATAGTCTATATGCTAATGAGCAAAGCTGCTCTACAGGATGAGGGTCATTGAAACTACAATGTAAAAAATGTCCCTGACATGACACCGTGTGGTGTCTGACTTTTGCTTCTCACAAAGCCAATCGTGTGTCAACGGAGGGTAAAAGGGCAACAAATGAGAGCAGCTGATGTATGACTCAAGGCTGTGAAAAGGTGCTTTGAAAAATGGCTGTTTCTTCAAAGCACTCCTGGAGAGGCATTATTTCATGAAAAGCAGTGTGTGTTCCGCATTCTTATTTGTCTTTTTCCCCTCTCCAAGACGGTAATAGAAATAAACATTATTCCCAGGGCAATATTTGTGTATAAACAATGTCCATATTGCAATCCTGCTCAATCCTGGAAGTGGAATGAAGCCTTTAATGAGCTTGCTGCACTGAGCCCTTGAGGTTTGCCTCATGCACGCACACAGAGACCGAGAGAGGTAGAGAGAGAGAATATATTTGCAACCTGAGAATGTGAGTAAGATGCTGGGGCCAAACACCACTAAACCATCCTCAACTCTTACTCATCTGTCTGCATTCCCACTTTCTTATTCTCATCTGCCCTTCATGTGGGAATACCTTGCCCTTGTTTAGCTTAACTAGAGCATATGATTTCACAGCACAGTTCCTCCAGGCCATTGTAATGAGTACAGTACTCAAAAGGCAAAAAATGTCTCTTTCTCTCCAATGGTAAGATTCTATGACCTCAATTCATTCATTCTGCTCAGCCTCTGTTGTTTTTCATTCACTCGTGACTCCTTCTATTTGGTATTAGGTAACGTTTAGTCGGCCTGTTACACAAATGTGAATCTGATGTCAAAACAGAAAACCTACATGACTTTTGGTCTGTGTTTGGAACCCCACAGATGGTTTAAAAAATTCAACATAAGTGACTTCATGCCCTCTCCGTCAGACATCCAGGTCCTCTGCAGTTTGCCACTAGAGGGCTGTATATGTCTGCAGATGCCCGGGTTTTGCATTTTCCCTGACTAAATGTGATGTATTCAAGCATATGTATTCTTTTTTCCCCTCTCCCTCATACATTTCTCTAAGTGTTTGCCCAGAAGGCTAAACAAATGTCTAGGCAGATGAGGTAAAGTGAATTTAGGTCAGACAGCCTCTTGCTGAACTGAGGGGTGAGTGGAGTGTCTGTCAATTGTGGCTCCTTTTCCTCATAGTTAGCCGTTAGCTTTTTGCTATAAAGTGCTATCATGGTCTCGCACCAGACACCCTGATGCCCCGCGCAGTCCGGTCCAGCTTCCACTATTTAGCAACGGGCTCCCAGAACAACGTTTGTCACAGCTGTCTGTTGGAATGAAGAGTGTGATAAAACAAATTGACTAATTTCTATAATTAATCTCTTTGTAAAATGTCACTTTATTGGATTCAATTCTTTCTTTATTTAGATTTATTTTAAAGAGTATAGTACAATTAAATTAGACACTTGTGAAAAATAAAAACACAAATTCTATACTTCCGTGTAGTAAAACACAGACTTGAATAAATGACGTGATAAAAATTATGGTTACAACTTTTCAATTGATTTGCAGATGTTTTTCTCAGAGCCCATGGTGCCATCTTTAAATTATATTCAGTTTCCAACAATGTACTGTAAGACAAGAAAAGCAGCAAATCCTCACACGTTACCAGCTGGAACCATTAAAATGCCATTTGTGCTAAAAAACGGACAAAATAAGAAAATAGCAGCCAACTCATTGTATTAACGTACATTCTGCTACAGTCTTAACTATTATATTAAAACTGTTCAACTACATGATATAAATACTTCATTCACTTCATTTGAATCTTCCAAATGATTCAGTCTGTACACAACCACAGGAAGAACCCAGCTGGAACATGGTTGCAGATGAGACATTAAACAGTTGGAATCGGCTGTGGCATACTGCTAACTTTAAGCTGTTTACCATCTCTTCCGACCGTACCAACACAAGTTTTACACCTATCTGTTCTTTTTTTCTTCTTCACACGGCCTAGCCGGGCTGACAGGAGGGAGGCAGGAGTTCAGTGAGACTGCACGCAATTTATGACCTGGCATGCTGAACTCTGAGTGGGCCAAATTTACAGATTATCTGATTCAGTGTGTGTGTCCAGACCCTCACAGAATGGGCTGGTCTGTGCCAGGCCATGCTGTGTCAAATTAACAACAAGAAAGAAAGAAAGAAAGAAAGAAAGGCCCGAGCTGATGCTGCGCTTGCTTTCCTCTGCAGTGAATAAGAGACGCTGATTTGAACTATGAGTCAAGTCCCTGACCCTCCTCCTTCCTGAGGGAAGGTGTCTGCTGACGAAATGAACCTCAACAAGCAGCCTCTCTCTCTTTTATTGCTTAATATGGGTCAATCAAGCAGGACAAGGGAAATAATCCTACAAATATATAATCATGTACTCAAGTCTATTCTTTTTTAGAATAGGCAGTGCTAGTATAAATGATGGAACTATGACTCATAAAGAAAGTGAAAAAGTTGCATGGGTCCACAACAGTAAGGTCTCACAACAATGTGTTGTTATCCAACACCACAAACTACGGCTCTTAAATATTGTTTTTTTGGTAAACAATGATTGTCAGAGAGAAAACGTATTGAAACATTTTTGAAATAGCAATACAGAGCATGGCCAATACACAGACTGTAAAAAAAGAGGAATGACATGCCGCAAAGGGCCGCAGGTCGGAGTCCAACCCAGGCCCACCGCATCGAGGAGTAAACCTCTGTTTTCAGTCTTTATGCTAAGCTAAGATAACCGGCTGCAGGCTGTGAATGTTTGACATTATGAGAGTGGTATCAATCTTCTCATCATACTGTCAGTGAGAAAGTGGAGAGCATATTTCCCAGAGTGTCTTCAGTTTACAGTAGATCTGTTTGGCTCTTCTCTTAGCTGAAACACTGACAGTTACCTAACTCACAGCTGACTTGGCACCAGCTTCTGTTCATGCATATTTAAAAAGCAGATTTGGAAAAACAGGCCACATGTCAGTGTTTACAGACACTGGTGCTGGGAGCACCACCCTTCACTGATCTGTGGTCTGCTCCGACTGCGGAGGTGCAGACTGTGTGGAACCTGTGTGTGTGTGTGCTTCCTTTTAGCTGGTCAGGCTCAGTGATCATGCTCATCTCTCTCACCTCATCCTGCGAAGGTTAACAATGAGCCCCCCCCCCCATGGTCCCATCCCCAGCTTTCCAGTAGCCGGCGCTGCCTGGCATCCTGACTCTGTCCATCTGTCTGTGCAGTGTGTGAGCATCCGGCCCACAGTCTGAGCATATGAAGATATGCTAACGCGACTTGTCCTTTCTAAGTGTGTTATGTAAATCACCCACTCGTATCGTTTCCGCTGCCTGGATGCGGACGACTGAGGTGTGTGTTTACGTGTGGGTGTGAGCGAGCATGTCACGCAATAGAAAGTGATTCTCCTAATGGTTTGCTAACTCCGAGGATCAGTGGCCTTGAAACCATCAGCTGTATAATTCACAGATGGAGCATTGGTGACAATCATCTGTGTGCCAGTCAGGGCGTGCGCCGAGGTTTCTGACCTGGAACAGTGCAGGTCTACCCTGCTCAGCTCAGCCTGTCTATCTGTCTGTGTGATGAATTCACACTGGGCTATGGATGAGCAGCGCGTGCAGGAGTGGGAGGGGATCCTGTCAGAGCCTCCTAGTTTTTATACCTCTGCCTGGACGCTTAATGGATCCTCTCAGCAGCGGCTAGTCCGCCTGTGCAGGTTTCACTTCTTCCACTTCAGGACATGAGTTCTGATAAAGTAACAAAATCTGCACTAGGGCTACAACTAATGAAGTTTTCATTGTTGATTAATCTCTCAATTATTTTCTTGATTAGTTGTTTGGTCCATAAAATCGTGAAAAATGGGGATCAGTGTTTCCCAAAGCCCAAGATGACGTTCTCAAATGTCTTGTTTTGTCCACAACTCAAAGATATTCAGATTACTGTCCCAGGGAGAGAAGAAACCAGAACATATTCACTTTTAACAAGCTGGAATCAGAGAATTTTGACATTTTTTTCTTAAAAGATTACCTAAGCAAAGATGAATTGATTAATCTTTGCAGTTCTAAACTGCATGTCTCAAATGAGATTCAAAGATTCCTCCATTCTGTTTCACACTCAGCTGCATACTCTTATTAGTTCACACGCATTTCTTATTGAAGCTAAGTGATAATATCTGCTGCAACCAACGTGAAGGGACGAGGCCGACACGCAGCTCTTGCCTTGCTCAGGCCTTTCTTCAAAGAATAAAAGGTGGCAGTGGGGGCCTTGATCTCTGTCTCCGGCTCAGGCAAAGTGGCCGGCCTGCCTGTCTGCCTCTCTGCCTTAAATTCTGCTCGGCAGCAGAATGTGACCCCTCTGGACTTTGGGCAATGTCTCCTGCTCTGGTTACAGAGAGAAACTGACAAAGACCCCGGCAGTACTTCTCTCTTGCCATGAGTTAGAGTGACATTGTGGTGGGTCAGCACTGGGTCACAGATATTTTTCTCCTGCTCGCTCCTGGGAAGGGTGGGGGGGGGTTCAGAAATGTGCTTAGACAAAAAAACATGAGGAAAGTTTAGAGGGCCCGGTGTTTGGAAGCGCTCTGTCCTTTCTTGTCCAAACAGGGTATTCTAATAACAACACTCCTGCGTTTCATTTACTTGCTTGTAATGGATAGGACAGCTGCTCTTCCTGCACTGCAGCTCAGTAATATCAAATAATGACCTGCTTGACTTTAATGGGCTCAGACTCACCGTACATCGGAATTATACACACATGTAATTGTCTTGGCAAGTTTGGAGATGTACTAAGATGTGAAATTCTATTCATGCAAGTGCTATCTAATTGGCTCACTCCTTTGAGGAATTAGACCGAGTTAATCACGTCTGAATATACAGAACTCAATTAGAACTCTGCAAGCTAATGCAGACGGCCATGAATATTTGATGACAAAGTCAGCAGAAAGCCGAGCTGCTGTGTGTTTGCGAGTGTGTCTCACACGACAAGTGAAACCAGGCTGGGTGGGTGCCTACCTGCCGCCGCTCGGCGTTGCCGCGGCAGCAGCTCTCCCAGCGTGAGCAGCAGCTGTGCAGACATGCAGAGATGCCAACAGCGAGCTGCAGCGTCACAATGGCAAGCATATGGGGGGCCTGAACTCAGCACGCAGACTGCAAGCTTCTGAATCTGACTAACTGCATATCCATCACAGTTCAGTGACAGGTGTGTGGGTGGTGTGTGCAGTCATTTCTAATTAGAGCAACATTACTGTCAGGGAAGCAACAATACCAACGTTCTTTCTCTATGATGAACTGCTTACACCTCTGTGACTGGATGGGAGAAGAGATCTCCCTGTGATTGGATGTATTGTAGGGTGAATCCCCTCTCTGAAGGACAGCAGGGGCTTTAGGGGAGTTCTGGGGGATATCCCATTGGTAGGTGGGAGAGTAGTTTGGTCTGATGTGCTGGGGAGGACATCCGTTACCAGGAGCCCCAATACAGCTAGCACCATGCCTGTCGCCTCTGGGTGCTGTGCCACCCCCAGGAAACTTCCCTTGGCTATCTTGATTTTATGAGTATGGTGCGTTTGAACTCACTTGTACAATTCAATAAACACAACTAGAGCAGTGGTTCCTTTATGTCTATCGCTATCAGACAGACTCATGTGACCCTTTATCAACACCACCCATCATGCTCCAAATGTGTTCATTTCAATTTATTTTAATACTTCATGTACATTTCCGTGAAGATATTAAAATAGTTTAACTTAAGTAACATTTTAAATGCAGGATTTTTACTTAGGGTATTTTTACAGTGTGGTATTAGTACTTTTACTTAAGTAAAGGATTCAAATCCACCCTGGGAAGATGTAACTCCCCCAAAATATTGTATTATCATCATTGTGTTTAGGTCAGTTTGGTCACTATGGCCACTTGGAGAACCTGGATCTTTCAATTATTTGTCCATTACTTTTAGCTAATTATCTATTTTTTGACTAATAATCCTCGCTAACAAATAAAGCATTTCTTTATTACTTGTACCTCTCGCAACTTCTCTGCTAACTAGTTTTATTGCACTCAGTGCAACACATGGTGTTAAAGGGAACTACCGTATTTTTCAACCTTGACCCTATGTTCCTATGTTTTTGTGTCTAAGTGACTGATGGGAACAACAATCTCTGACACTGGTCCCGTATTAAGAGAGAGTGTTGCAGCCGGCAGTGGAGAAACAAGCTACAATGGAAGTTAATACGGCAATCCACTGTCACTCTAATAAAGGGAAAAGACCCAAAAAATAATCTTAAAAAACAAAAACAAATATAAAAACATCCACGATTTGGGTTTGCTAAAGCCACCAGACTCCATGTAAATAAACAGTAATATAAGCATTGTAAAATAGACTTCATTCAAAGTCGACAGAAACAAAATAAAACTTTTCACAAACACTTTTCCAACCATCACCACTCTAGTTTTGGTTGAAATAAACACAGGTTAAAATATGTTGGCTCTATACACTACGCTAAACGTATTGCTTAAGAATATTAATCTGAGTCTGTCTGTCAGTCAATTAAATACAAGCTGGAAAATTGCACTATTAAATTTATTATTTAACTTTATTTATTACCTCTATTAACATTGTCCAGGTTGAACAAATTGGTAGTTGCCCTTTAAGGTGTTAACAGCCTCTGCGTGGTGGAGCAGTGTGCTGTGCTGCAGCCTACTGTAGCTGGAGGCTCATTGGTTATTATTACAATTAATTTACTAAACATCAGAATCACACCAATTTAGTAAATTCTATTTAAATGGTTACTTTCCACCTAAACATGAATATGTTGATATATACAGTATATATTTTTTAAATCAAATCAGGATTTCTAGTTTTTCAAACCAGCTAAATTACTCATGGTCACAATCTTCCCATCTAGAGTCCCCACACCCAACTGCAGAAGCATCCCCTGCATGGAATACATTTCACATTTCTAAAGCATACTGCCCTTTGTTTAGAGTGATAAAAACAGGTTATCTGTTCAATGCTTTTCCATCTTGTGTTAACATAGATTATGAGCAGAGGTGCCCAGGATTCGTCCTGCACGTTCAAGTTAACCCAAATGCGATTATTGTAACTGTCCTTGGAAACAAAGTGGAATTGTTTAGTCTAGTCCTTGAGAATCCGTTTCTTTTTTGGCTAAGACTGTTCCCATCATCAAAGCGGGCTGTAAATGAGAGGGAAGTGCCAAGTCTCTGTGGGGAAGTGCAATTGTTTATATTCCATACACTGGAAAACAGGTCCATAACGAATCAAATATTGGACAGTGTCCAAATAAAAGTCACATAGTTCCTTCTTTGATTTTGCATTTATTGTATCACAAAATTGAGACACTGAGGAATACAATTATTGTAACATTATTTTTGATTAAACCGATGTTATTCTATAAACTAAATTATGTGAACCAACCAGACGTCTAGGTCTTCCTGGCAAACACCATGCATTTCTTTTTTCAAACATCTCTTAGTGGAATCATTACAAAGTGTGTTTTGTTTGTGTTCAGAATAAGTTACATTTATAACATTGATTTATAGTTACTTAATTGGGTGAGCATTTGTTATCAGCATCAGTTTTATCAGTATTGTATTGATTTGTGTGAAATGCATGGCAGTGGATTGGTAAAATGAGCCACACAGAGAAGATGCTTTCTTCTGATGACAGAAATTCTTATTAAGAGTTTGTGGTGAATAAGTGGTTCTGCGTGTGAAAATTAATTACACCAAAAAAGAAGCAGCCTTACAGTCATAAAAAAGCCAACATGAATGGGCGAGCAGCGAGCTCACATCACCACTTTCCAAGACAGGCAAACAGACACAGAGGGTGAGAGCTCATCAGTCAATCATGAACGTTTCCTGGTGACTGGCAGGTCAGAGCTGCTGCGTGCCGCTCTTCCTTTACAATGGCAGAATGGAAAGTCTTTCGCAGAGTGGACCCAATCAGACCGAAGCCCATTTATTTGAAATAACACAGCCATAGTACAACACCAGATAATGAACGTAATTACACTCAAGCAACTTGGCGTCCGTGACCTTGGTGCACTCTAAAATTCTGTCAAAAGAGGCAGAAATAGATTAAGGTTTTTGTGTGGGCAAATCCCTATCTTTATTATTACTTCTATTTCAATATGAAGCTGGGCTCCTGGCGTGACCTTGTGTTACTTACATCTGTCTCATTACAGTACACTTAAACCGGCTGCACTTTGGATGATCTATATTCATGGGACGTGGTAGTATAAACAGAAAAGTGGGGATGTGATTCTGCCTCAAAACAGGGGACTGAGCATTGTCTGCCACTCTTTTACCATTCACTGGTGTCAGTTAAGCAGATTGAATGGATCTGTTTACCAGCAAGGAACCTAAAGCAAAGGGCAGCTAAGGAACCATTTAAAAGTAAATTAACTGGGCAAAAACCTTGATGTGGGAATGCGGCAGAAAATGGAAGGACTGGAATGGTAATAACGCAGATATGGACGACAGAGAATAGACTTAAGAACAGCAGGCAGGGTACCCTGTGTAAGCAATTAACCCCTGTGACACAATCCCACTGCTGAATGTCTTCAAAGACCAGCGGAGCTACCAGACACAAGAAGAGTCCCTGTTGCTCCCAACTCTGGTAACTAATACGTAGGCTCTCCTGGTTAAGAGCCGACTTCCTAAAGTGAAGGAGACAGCAAAGTACTCTTTATTTCTAGGAGTATAATTTGAAATAGATGTGGTGTCATGTCGGCTTGAACTCTCTAAAAGGTATAATGCAGTCATTATTCCTTTTAGAGAGAACATTATGGCTTCATTTGCTTTACTTTTATGTAAAGTTGTGAAAATTGAGCCTATTAATGCTGCCATATTTGCCTTTGGTTAGTGCATATAGTAAGAAATGAGCTTCCATGAGTCAACACGTTAAATTTAATGGGCCTCATTCACCAATATCTTCCTAATTTTTTTTAACTGTTCTTAAGAAAGTGCCTAAGAAAAGGTCTACGTCGGATTCATGACGTGTTCTAAAAGTTGTTCTTAGAATGATGAATCCCAATGAAATATTACATTTTAAATTAGAACAAACAAGCCCGCTCTTAATTGTGCGTAAGAGTGCTCGTGAGCGTGCATAGAGTCTGTTCTTCCCAAATGAGAAAACATTGGTGAATGCCAGAGTCTTCATGAAAACTGCGTCCGTGGGATTTAAGAACAAATGTGTCCTTAAGAAGGTTTGGTGAGGCTGCGTGATATTTGACAGAAATCTATGCATGCTCCTGTTATTTCTGACAATTTGATAAACTCAAATTGTATCATTCAATCAACGGTTGTTTGGTAAATTGCTCTTAAACACTTAGACAAGACTTGAATTGCTATTTTTATCCTTAAATCTTTGGCGCTGGTGATTTTCCTTCGGGGCTCCTTAAGACCTTATGATCTTAATGATGTGGTTGATTTAGCGACACCACTGGTTATTGGTGGAAACAGCTCGATCAGTTTAATCAGGGCTGTCGTGCTGCTGGAGCCGAGCGGAACAACACTCTGACACTTACTTCGTGAAGTGAAGAAATAGAATACTCTTAGCTCACATAATCCTTTTCCTTTCCTTCATTGTGTTAAATATCTTTTTTGTGCATGTAATAGGTTTACAAAGTGAGAAAGCCCAACGGCCAGCCAGTGCAGATTATCGTTACATATGAAAGACTAACTTGTTAACATTTAAATAACTTACCACTCTGAAACGTCTTGCTCCTAGCTAGGTTTGTCAAGCTTTTCGGGTTGTTGTGCCTGTGTTTCTGAATGAGACACGGGTTCAAACATGTACAGCTGAGCTGTAGCCATGGTTACAGGCAGGTTTGTTTTGGATCACACAAGTATGCTTGACAGGGCACATCCTCATACTCTGCTCCTGACTGGCTAGTAGTCCTTACCTAGGTACTGTCTCGCGCTCATACTCTTTATACTTTTATACATACTATTTACGCGCTTGAAGTTCCTATAATCACTTAAGTGTATCATGCAAGAGAAACAATAAAAACAAATGGAATGGTCAAAGTTGGATACATAAAGAAAACATTCCAGCTAAAAAAAAAACTTTCATTTTATAGTTATGGTTGACTAATGTATGTTAACTTGCACTAACAGTGAGTAAATAATGTTCGAAACAAGCCTCAATTTGGGGCGCTTCGGTACTAAAACAAATAGTACTATACCCCTGAGAGTAATACTACAGGAAAAACTCGCTGAGCAGCTACCACGTCAGACATACAACACAAGAGCAAATGATGTATCTGATTGCAGAGCAGCTTAACCAAGAAGTCAGACAATAATAATTAAAATCACTATCTAATTTTATGCTGCAGACTGCGAGTAGCTGAAGGTGTGCAGCCGGTCGCCTGCAGCAATTTCTAAAACTCATCCAGTGCCAAAAAAAAAGCAGTAAAATGATTGTTCTGCAGATGCATTTTTGATGAATAATGGCTGTCAGCACTAACCTCTGATATAAACACATTTCCTGTGACTGCTTCACAATAAAAGCACCCCCGTGTTTCGCTACTACGATGCTCTTAATTGAACTAGCAGCGTAACAGTGAGCATGGCATCCATGAGAAAGAGACTGGATTACATGAAGCTTTGTTTTCACCGGAATATGAGATAAATATACCTGAAAAAGTGAGGTTGTCCTACATTCGGGGTCTAGACTTTTAAACCACAATGACCCGCCGTCAATCAAACTCCCAACAGTCCCAAACAAAGTGGCTGAAAAGTAGGGCGGGTTAGCAAACGAATGAGAAGTTCTGATGCTAACTCTATGATGATGGTGATTAACTAAGCAGGCGCCAAACAACTGCCAAGCAGCAAAGAAATATGGTGTCAAAGAATGTAATAAATAATGTAAAAACAACAGACAAAGCCAGAAATCTTGGTGTAGTCATGGACTCTGACCTGAACTTTAACAGCCACATTAAGACAATTATAAAGTCAGTCACCTTAAGAATATATCAAGGGTTAAAGGACTCATGTGTCAACAGGATTTGGAAAAACTAGTCCATGCAGTACAGCGTCTTTACAGGTCTCTCTAAAAAAAAAAATCACTCCGACAGCTGCAGCTGATTCAGAACGCTGCTGCTCCAGTCCTCACTAAGACCAGGAGACTGGATCACATCACTCCAGTCCTCACTAAGACCAGGAGACTGGATCACATCACTCCAGTCCTCACTAAGACCAGGAGACTGGATCACATCACTCCAGTTCTGAAGTCTTTACACTGGCTTCTGGTGCCTCAAAGAATTGATTTCAAAGAACTTTTGCTGGTTTATGAATCGCTAAATGGTTTAGGGCCAAAATACATGCGTTCAGTTTCTATGCTCCTCATATCTGGAACAGACTCCCAGAAACCTGCAGATCCGCTGCTACTCTCAGTTCTTTAAATCAAGGCTGAAGACATTTCGTTTTGTTGTTGTCCTTCTTTTAATGGTTGTTCATTTCAAATGTTTAATTTATTATAACTTATATATTATAACTTTTATTCTTGTGTTAATATCTGTTTTAATTTTTTATTGTTTTTATGTAAAGCACTTTGAATTGCCCTGTTGCTGAAATGTGCTGTACAAATAAAGCTGCTTTGCCTTGCCTTAAAAACGCCAACAGTCAAAGACTAGCATATCGTTGTCCTCAAACCATCTGCTTCCTTAAGATTGAGCGGAGCGTGTGTGAATATGTGAACAAAAAAACCAAATGAGGGACTGCCCATCCCTCGGGCAATCATTGAATCAGTGAAGGCCTTGGAAATGGCAAGAGAGTTGAACTTGGTCCGCTGGTGCAGACGAAGGATGTGGCGTAACAGACAAGTCTCGCCTAACGCTTATATGTCATTCATTTAGAAATGACATTATAGTACACAGGTGTACCATATTTAAATGTAAAATTCCTGTTTTCCAGCGCTGTGGAGGAATGTCTGGCAATGCAAGACTACACTTCAGGTAAATCTCAATAAAATGATTCATAACTAACATTTCTATCATTACAACAACAGATAATGACTGCCCCAGAGAAACTGGTCCAAGTGAAAACCACTACAGAGCAGGACACTTAGCACATACCTGGACATAATCATAACACATGACATTGTCTGCAGCTGGTATGTTCACACAAAAGCTGGCACACTGAATGGGCTCCTGGCCTGTCAAAAGACAGCACTTTTCCTCTAAAGTGGAGCACCTTTCTCAAATGCATTACATTCACCTTATCTCTGCTCTCAGCGAGCATTAAATGAGACTGTGTTCTTCACGCACATAAGAAAAGCCTCACACCTTCAACTTTCTGCACCTCAATGTGCATTTAGCTGCAAGATGACTGACCAAAATAACAAGATAAACATTCAGATAGAAATTGGTGGTTATCTACAAAGGTTTTGGGTCAGCACATGAAAACATGCTGTTGATGTTATCCTTTCTTGGAATACACTTAGTAGCACCAAACCTCCAAACTGCTGTCTCTCAGCAACAATAATGGACAGCTTGCTGGGTGGTGTTTGCACACGCACTCACACTTTAGGTCTCATCATGTGTGCAAACATGGAATGGGGGAAGCTGTGAGACACCTCAGGCTGGGGCCCGTAGTTGTCACATTAACAAGATTAGATGAAGCACTCCATGCAAAACGACACATTAATTGAACGTCTGTAGAGTTTATCAACGTGGTTGTGTATTCAAATAAGCAGCGATATGTGCTCTGTGGAGGCAAGCCACGGAAGTGCACAAGGACAAAGGCTGATTACTGCTGCGCAATTTGTGGGCCCGTGGTGTGACTGAGGTTGGTGAGACAGAGATAGGAGGTTGTAAAATCAGGAAGTAGAAAGGAGACAATAACAGATGTAAGTGACTTCCTGCACATTACTAAAAGGAATTAACGGTATTGAGACAAACCGTTTGAATGAGGCAAATCACCCGGCGGAAGAGACAGATATCGCTAATCCAAACGCAGGTATTGTTCCACAGAATATGTAAAGTCTGAGCCGAGATAAAAGGGGGCTGCTGATTGCTTACTTTGATACATGGCAGAAAACTTTAATGGATGACAATCAGCGTGGTGTGCAAAATGTTTTCCTGCAATTCCTGGTAAAGGGATTATATAGAAATAGATTTTTGCATAATATGACACAGATTCTACACAGAGTTTCCTCAGGCACCTGTTGTACCTGTAAGATATTTCACATCAAATGTGATATTGTGCCAGAGGGCGTCAGTGAAATCTATTTCACACTTACAGTTTATAACATATGGGATGGAAATATAAAATGTAAATATAATCTCGATTCCGGCAGGTGCACTAAAAATCTATTTTCAGACAGGTTAAGAAACTAACAATAGATTATGCATTTCAAATAAATTAGTTGATAACACTTAATAATAATGGTCCATGAATTATCTTTAATAATGCATGAAAAATCATAAATTAATTCAATTCAATTCAATTTTATTTATAGTATCAATTCATAACAGGAGTTATCTCAAGACACTTTACAAGGACCCAACAGTTCTAGTAGTTTCCTCCAGAGCAAGCAACAGTGCGAATTCATGTAGTACTTCATGAACTATTGGTAATGACTTAATGCAGGAACAATACCTTAATTACTGCATCAATTAAGGTATTTTCAATAATCATGATTTCTGATTTTTTTATGATATTTATGTCTTCTTCATAGGTAAATCTGTAGTTAAAGTGACAGGCTAAAGAAACTGATTTATAATTACTAAAACTAAACATTACTTACTTCAAAATGTCTGTGGGCCCTCAAATAAAGTTATTAGCTAATCTGCTCCATATTTAACAATGATAAATAAGATATGATGAATAGTGGCATATGCAGCAATCATCTTTGTGACCCCTCAATTAAAAAGTAGTTAGTATAAAGTAAAGTGAATAAATATCCTACTTGGGTGAGCATTGTTCTCAGGCATTAATGTTTACGTTCCTTATGTTGTTGTTGTGAATAAAGCAACTATAAAAACATATCTGTAGTATACTGTATTTATGTCAATGTAGTGACCTCAGTGTCATCAGTATCAACACACTCCTTTAATTCTTAATACATTTAGAGTTATGCCCCCATTAATCAGATCTTATTTATCAATGTTAAGCTGGAGCAGGTCTGCACTTTGTTTGAAGGGCCACAAACATGATGACGTGATGATTAGTTAACCAGGATTACAACGCTACAGTTCTTTAGAATATATGTACACTGCTGTGACTGGTCACTTCTTTAAAGAAGACATGAATACCATTAATAAATCAGATATCATGATGATTAATTGATGTATTAATTAAGGTATTGTTGCTGCTTTATGTCATGAATGAGATGCTATTAATCGTTGTACATTACCAATACTTCATGAAGTACTACATGAATGAATTCATGTTTTTTCATGCATTAAGCATGCACGAATTCATGATAATTCATGTAACATTATTATAAAGTGTTACCAATTAGTTTTTACTTTTTCTTTATCAGAAAATAACATTTTTTTAAACATTTTTACACTGACTTATTCAAAAAGCATCAATCAAGAATACACATTTTAATTTTACTAGATTGATTTCTGTAATTTAATACATGCAATATGAATGAAAGGCAACTCCACTAAGTTCAGTTGGAAGATGGAAAACGGGAGTTGATAATACGGGTTTGGGATGCTGCCAACGCTCCGTTGCTCTGAGAGATTCCTAGACTGACTGACTTGAAGTTTTCCCCTCTCTCTGGGATACGACATTTCTCTTCGGGGACTCAACTCTCACATTCATTCTCTAATCGTACAGAGGCATATGACCCTGAGGATGGTAATAAAAGAAGAAGAAATTACTTTCATTAAGAAATTCAGATTTTCCCCATCCTTTTGATCTTGTGCCAGAAGAACATTTATGCTGATGAAATGCATAAATAAAGTTCTTAAATTATCCCGCTCCTCTTTAGCACATGTATCAGAGTTGGAGAACTTCCAGACAAGACAACTACAATTACAGTGAGTGCCTCTAAACAGGAAGGATTAAAGAGATGGCTGGCCACTGGTTTAAATTCCAGACTTTAAAAGTGTATTTCAATCCATTTCCCGCAAGTGATGTGAAGACACGTTGTATGTGTGTGTTCATGTCATATGTCGGAAGAATCAACAATATCAGTGTGTGTTTGAATTTATTTCTTTAGGACCAATAATCATCATTCTGAGATCTTTCCTGAAAAGCAAATACTTTATATATCAGGAGTTATTTTTAAGCTGCCCTGGTCATCAAGATGCTTCATTCCTCATCCGCCAAAACCAAAGTCCTGACCTTCTCATTAACTAGCAAACTGCAAGCTGGTACAATCCCAATCATCACTCTTTAAAACTTTCTTTTCTACAATCCGCAAAGTGGAACGCTGTGGACTTTTTCCAAACATAAGCTGTAAATTATCTAAATTTTCACATCCTGTCGTTTAAGACTGCTCCACATATTTAGCATCACAGTAATAACACTGTTATTGGAATGCATTGTTAAAAAAAAAGATCCATGTCTTCTGCTATTCTCTTCCTTGTCCAAACTTGGTGCCTACATTGCCCACAATGCAACTTGGTCACCTGGAGCTGCTGGCCTCGAGCCGAGATGAGCAGAGGACTCAGGGCTCAATGAAGCGCGCTCAGCCTTGCAGCCAAGTTTTGTTCAGTGGCCATTGCAACAACAAAACCCCCCGTGGCCAAAAAGGGATTTTTCCCATAGGCCACAATTGTAAATGAAAAGTCTGTAGTACAGTTGCCAAGACAACACGAAATGCAAACAAGAATTTTTAATCCACTTTTTATTTATATTTGAAAAACTTCCCTCGAGCCAAGAAAAGTGATTTAAAAAACCTGTGACGTCACCAAAATATAAACTGGTGCGGGAACTTGTGGGCGGGGCCAGCGGGAGAAACACTACTGAGCACATTCAGTTGGCCAAGGGGTCTGGTAAGCTCACTTCTCTCTCCCTCCACAGCTCCAGGTTTATTCTGTTTTATCAGAGTTCACACAGCTCCCCCTGGAGCCACTAAAGGCTTCATACAACTTTGCTCACATATGCAGTAACACTACCGGTAGTCGCTTTGCCACACAATCCACACGCTGCAGAGTGAAGGAGGGTCCGGCTAGTCCCCACAGCATTCTGGGATGCGAGAAAAACGTGCTCTGGTTTATTAGCATTTCTTAAACCAATCACACTTGTCATGGGTGGAGCTAATACGCACAGTGCCGCTGTAAAATAGGTGTGCAACAGAAAACTCAGATTGGACAGATAGTCTAGCTAGCTGTCTGGATTTACCCTGCAGAGATCTGAGGACCAGGTAACCATAATCCTCAGATTGGACAGATAGTCTAGCTAGCTGTCTGGATTTACCCTGCAGAGACCTGAGGAGCAGGTAACCATAGTCCTCAGATTGGACAGATAGTCTAGCTAGCTGTCTGGATTTACCCTGCAGAGATCTGAGGACCAGGTAACCATAGTCCTCAGATTGGACAGATAGTCTAGCTAGCTGTCTGGATTTACCCTGCAGAAATCTGAGGAGCAGGTAACCATAGTCCTCAGATTGGACAGATAGTCTAGCTAGCTGTCTGGATTTACCCTGCAGAGATCTGAGGAGCAGGTAACCATAGTCCTCAGATTGGACAGATAGTCTAGCTAGCTGTCTGGATTTACCCTGCAGAGATCTGAGGACCAGGTAACCATAGTCCTCAGATTGGACAGATAGTCTAGCTAGCTGTCTGGATTTACCCTGCAGAAATCTGAGGAGCAGGTAACCATAGTCCTCAGATTGGACAGATAGTCTAGCTAGCTGTCTGGATTTACCCTGCAGAGATCTGAGGAGCAGGTAACCATAGTCCTCAGATTGGACAGATAGTCTAGCTAGCTGTCTGGATTTACCCTGCAGAGACCTGAGGACCAGGTAACCATAGTCCTCAGATTGGACAGATAGTCTAGCTAGCTGTCTGGATTTACCCTGCAGAGATCTGAGGACCAGGTAACCATAGTCCTTAGATTGGACAGATGGTCTAGCTAGCTGTCTGGATTTACCCTGCAGAGACCTGAGGACCAGGTAACCATAGTCCTCAGATTGGACAGATAGTCTAGCTAGCTGTCTGGATTTACCCTGCAGAGATCTGAGGACCAGGTAACCATAGTCCTTAGATTGGACAGATGGTCTAGCTAGCTGTCTGGATTTACCCTGCAGAGACCTGAGGACCAGGTAACCATAGTCCTCAGATTGGACAGATAGTCTAGCTAGTTGTCTGGATTTACTAGTCCTCAGATCTCTGCAGGACTAGATCTTTTTTAGCAGAGGTACCATGGCTCCATAGGGAGCTTAGCCCCGCCCAAGACGATTGTGATTGGTTTAAAGAAATGCCAATAAAACCAGAGCAAGATTTCTTCCCATCACTGCATCACTCACTCACTGCTTCACATAGCTACTTCCCGTCTCAGCTTCCAAGAAGGACCTGGAACTTACCCAGGATAATGCTGACAGTAAGAAACCTTGACTGGACCGATGACAAAAGTGAACCATATTTGAATGAAACTGAATGACAGAAACACTTCTGCAAAACTATTTTCTTGTGGTTTTGCAAGATGATGCGTCTTTCCTAACAATATTGTGCCAGGAAATACTTTCATGTGTGTTGCTCAACATAGCGACAGGAAAATAGGTCACAATTTTGGAAGAAGTAATAAAAAAAAATTAAAAAAAACACCCACAATTAAAAATAACTGCAGAAACCTTCTGGGATATCTCACCTCCAGTCATTTCTTTAGTCTGGTCAACGTTTGATCAGATGAGTGATTTAGAAAAGTAAAAATGAGGAAACAGACGAGACATCATCTTCAGTGTTATGTAATCCACAAAGAGAATGAACACCATGTAACATTCCAATATTATTTTATCACTCATTTAATAACTCTAGTGCAAATAAAACCATATCTGACTGCTTACCAGCTGCAACTCCAGATAGTTACGCATCAGCTCACTGAATGATGTGCGAGAAAAAACAATATTATCATCTAATTTACCAAAAAGAGATATCAAAAACAAAAATCCTCTTTTATAAAAAGACAATGAAGGCCGTGGGTACAAATGAATGATCTATCAGGTTGGCCTGGGCCAAAAAGAGTCAAGTAGTGGGCAGCCAAGACAAGTTTTGCGCTAGCCTTGTGTATTTGCTGCTCATGACTATCACTAAAGTTGAATCTGAAGCTAATTCATTTCATAGCTGCTATTAACATTTGATGTCACTGTCAACACTAGAGACCATCTTGCGATGGGATCACACCAGCCACGACTCCAAATCATGCCAGTGGTGTAAAGTGTGTGTGCTAGCACCTACAGTTACTGAGCTAATGGTAACTGCTAGTCTGCTAACACATTCAAAGAGCTTACATTTTGACATCAAACTCAAGACACTGCACACTTAACAAGACAAATCTTGTTAGTGGCATTGCTCACAGCATCTTGTCTGTGTTCTTCACTTTAATGACAGTTTCTGTCATTAAAGTTGTGTAACTGCAAGTAATCACTTTCAGGGAAATACACCATTAAAAGACAGTTTCACTGAGTGACCAAAAACAAAACTGAGCCCAAACTAAAGAGGAAATGAAGATGTGTGTGGTGAGAGGTGGCAGCTCGTCGGGTTTTTGATGAAAACATAATGTGGTTGCCCAAAGTGTAAAAAATAAATAAAAATAACACTGAACCTGAAACATGGACACAGAAATAATCAGAGTGAGTCAAAACGAGATGGTGAGGCAGAAAAAAAAGAGACTTACAATATAGCAAGGCTCACAGTAAGCTTTCTTCTCCACAGCGTAGAAAGGTTTGCCACGCAGCTTGCTGCTGCAGGTCATGCAGACGAAGCAGTCAACATGGAAGACCTGGTCCATGGCGGTGCAGCCGGTGCCTTCACCCACTACGTTCTCTCCACAGCTGGCACAGCGCCCTGGGGAGAGGGAGAGGAGCGGAGGCTGAGGACAGATCCAGTAGAAATTCACACATATTCCATCAGGAAACAAACACAAGGATCAAAACAAATGATCCAATCGTGTATATTGTTATGCAGGAGAGCTAATAAACATAATGAATAGCTGGGCTGGGTGATATGGAGAAAATCAAATATCACAATGTCTTTGATCAAATACTTCAATGTTGCTATTGCCACGATATTGTAGGGAGATTTGTCATGTGCAATGTGGATATAATGACGACGTGGGTAAATGCAATAATAAAACAGCTGGAACAGAGGAGAACAGAGGAGAAAAGCATCAGTTATGTCTCAATCATTCTTGCTTGATAAATGGGTTGAGACCTAACTGACTCGATTGCTGATGGACTTTCTGCTACAGGATCCATAGGCTGACCATGAATCCACTCATACTACCATGTTCCAAAAATCTGGAGCTGTCCCTTTAAATGCTTCATTTCCTGATGTCAGAAGTGCCTAATCTTCATTTCTGTTTCAAACTGTGGATAAGGAAGGATTAAATACTATAATTATGGCACATTAAAGAAACTATACACATCACCAAAGTGTGACATGGGCGACATCTATTTAAAAACGAAAATCAGGCTTTAAATGATAAAAAAAAACTTTAGAAGTACAACTAAGTCTTTGTAAAAGGGGCACAAGTGAACTGATATTATTGCGCCAGAAAGCGCCTGGTTGCATATTGCGGGACATGGCATTTGGATATCTTTAACTGAGTTGGAGATATCTTTAATTGAGTTTAAGATGTCCTCGACTCAATGCAAGTTATCTTCAACCCAATTAATAACACTGTCAATTTAATTACTGGTATCTTACAATAATAGGGTTTAAAACGATATCTGAAAATGTTTTATTTTTTACACATCTGAAGAGAGATGCAATCGCTCAGAGGAACTATGATACAGTATATTTAATTAATTCAAGTTCAGTTGTTTGGATCATTTTTTGTTCCTTTTCATTTTTTTGCTTCATCTGAAGGCTGATTTGGGGCGATGATTGACACTCTGTATGTTCTGAACAGAGCAGTTCAAGCGTGTTACAGACAGAGGCGAGACACTAACCGGGGGGAGATAGAGTATCTGATGCTTGCATTTTCACAGTTCCACTCGCTGTTTTTTGTATCAAAAAATTCAAACGGAGTGTAAAGGGGAATCTGTCTCAGGTATCAGCACAACGTGTGGAAGTCATATTTGCTGAGATCAAATATCTGCTTGACTGCAAGGCCCGCTAATAGTATTTTAATCTCAAATAACTCATTATCTTATTGTCAGCCTCTGTGCAAACTGAGAAAAGTTGCTTAACGACTGACTGGAACTGCAACTTTTCCAGTAAGATTTCATAATCCTTCTTGAAACACAGATGTTTGTAGCTTCTATTACACCGAGCGTCATCGGGTACTGACTGGAGAAACCAAAAGGCTTGACAGAAGACATTTAGCTGTTAACAATTTGAGATCCTATCACAGCAGCATTCTGTACGTTAATTTAGCAACTGCTGTCATCCACAACATATAACGCAGACAAGTTTTCATGAAAAAGCTGCTATTGGTTTTCATCTGTTCCCACAGCTCCATACACACCTCAATTATGGCGCCGTTACCTACTGTACAGGGAGGCAGATTAAACAAACTAGTGAAGGCACGTCTCGGGGGGACATGTGGGTGTCAGCGGAATCACAAGCAGGGTAATCACTTCAGAGAGCCAGAGGGAAAGAGAAAGGGAGAGAGAGCGAGCGAGCGGGAGACAGAGACGGCGCATGCCGAGCCTGTTAGTGGCTTCAGATCACAGGCCATCTTCAGTGAGTGGATGAGAATGCCAAACATGTCCCACAGGGCTCCCACTTCATACAGCGAGAAGGAAACCTCTCGGAAATCCTTCTCCTTTTGGCAGTCTGTGATTGCGACGGCCCTCAGGAGCTATTTGTGAGCAACTGTGTGTACAGTGTACAGTTTTACCCACGCACCCACACACACACACACAAAAAAAATCTCTTTGCACCAGACATGGCCCACATGAAGACACATGTATCATATAGTGCATGCATAGCCACAGACATGTCATGCCATGCTGCGCGCACACATCAGCAGCCCACACATGAATTGATCATGACATGATCATGTAACTAAGAGCAGCAGATCTGAGGCTGTTTACTGTTGGCCCTTGAAACTACTGTGTGCTTTTTTCATTTCTAAATATGACCTAAAATCTAAAAAGATCAAAAATAATCACATTATTTTGGTTAATATTGACATAACAATTACTCATTGACTTTTGGAAAGATGTTGCATTTATTGAATAAAAAAAAAACATGGAATTTGCACGCCCCTTCTTGGTCACCAAACGCTGTTTCTTTCCCTCCGCCATCTTCCCTGGCGCTCATTTTAAACAGCACCACAAACAGGACCTCGCTTGGCTGAGTGAGTTGAGCCTTCGGGGGGGGGCGTCATTCAGAATGCAAGACAAAAATAAAGTTTACTAGAAAAACATAATGTGCAAAATAATCATTATTTCTCTATTAGATTTTATTTTGTGATCGTTGGGACCTGAGGTCAAAATTGCGTCAAAATTGAATTAAATGCACATCCTTTTCATAGGACTCTAAAAGCATGATACAACTGACCTACATTCCACAATATGAATAGAAGGTATTCACTTTACTATCACAGAAGACAAAGGATTCTGTTTCTAAAACAGTTGCATATTAATTATTTAGAATCAATGATGATTACTCAACGAATGGCTTCAGCTCTAAGCTCTTTCGTAAGAAAGGAAATTCATAACTTTATTTCATCCCAGGTCCCTGTGATGTCTCCCATCATGCCAAGCTTTTACAGTAGACTAGACGATGGGCTCCGAGGATAAAATGTAAATCACAGTAATTATTACTATGATGTGTCAGTGTGTGATTGGCCAAAGTTCAATCTGTTAGGATTTATGATTAATTATGTGATAGTGAGGTATGGATGTAATGATGATGATGAGGATTAGACAAGGAGAATATAAACTAGAACTTAAATGGTTAATCAATTATCTAAATTGTTGTCAATTAATTGAGTTGTGAAGTCAAATTTGAACCAACATAGCGTGGTGGTCGAACTTGAACTGAAAGAATTGAACATGTTCTCTGTGTTATATCAAGCCTTCTTCTACAACTATATCTTTCATTGTGGGGTGAGAAAATAATTCCACAAAGTGTAAAAATGTAAAGCTTTCAGTACGTTTGAAACTTTTTTCCTCAAACAGTCTTACTGTATGATAATAGGCAGAAGTGCAGAGTGTTTTACAATGCTTCACATCAATAATTTCACACATCTGCGTCGGAAGCAAGCATTTTCAATTTTGAGACACTACTTCAATTGACGCCTTGAATAATACAGGACAGCAATTGAAGCAACATCGTATTTACCCCTGTGGAAATGATCGCAAATACTTTCGAACTATTTCAGCTGGGCATAAAGGAATCATGAAAGGCCTCACCGCTCCCCAGCGTCCCTTTGCACGGGGAATGGAACCAGAGTCTTAATATCAAAACTTCAAATAGTTCCTGTAGAACCAATGCAATGGTGACGGGGCAGGAGGGGGGGAGTTCATTTACACTTTACTCGCTTTCTTTCCTTTTATTCCTCAACCCTTAGAAGTGTATTCTCTCTGTTATATCGAAAGTCAAAAGAAGGACTGAAGAGAAAATCTTTTCTTTTCTCTTTTTTAAAGAAGCACATTCCCTGTGAGCTATAGAGGCTTAGAATGGTTAGACAATTTAATTGGATAAAAGGAAAAGATTAAAGAAGCCCTGACTCTGTTCCATAAATAATTGATTTCTAATGTATTTGTAGTGGCAGTGAGACGCTGTTGTTTGGGAATGGGGGATGTTGAGTGGCAGAACGCTTCAGATTTCCCTCAGTCTTTGCCTTCTTTGTTTTTTCACGCCGTGATATTGAAGCAGCATGAAAGGCAGAGAGGGAGCACACTTGCAGCTCAATTTGATCTTACATCGTCACAAATCAAAGATCGTGCATGTAAAGAAGGATCGCAAGGAACTTTTTTTGTGGGAGACCAAAACTTTTCACACTATGTTACTAAAGAACACAATTCTGCTGGTGCAACCCTTGCAAAGCCCAAAGGCAAAGCCAGCAACTGTAGCTCGTATCCAAAACTAATAAAAGAACCACCAAACCCATTTTGGGACTGTAACTAAAGTTTTGTGCTTGGATTTAAATATCTGATAGATATGGTGGTGAAAACACAAAACATGTGTTGTGTTTTTAATAGCAACAACACAACAATGCTTAAAGGATTGCATTAACACAATGAACGTGATAATAACAAGCTAATAACTCCACAAGTGTTTTGACATGTAATTAATTACATTACATGTCAATTAGCTGACTTACAATTGCTATTTATATCAGAGGTCACACGCCTCTGGAGAGATAGGGGTTAAGTCCCTTGCTCATTGACACATTGGTTGATGTATCCCAATGGGAATGTGTCATATCCACTGCACCATCACCACCATGTAATGTAACATCCAGGGGGGCACCAGACCTGCCAAGCGCCATGTGGCTCGCCGCAGCCGAGTGAGGCGCGTCTACGCTGCGATCTCCGGGGAGACCCGCGCTGGTCCTTAAAAACATGAAGCGTGATGTAGTCATCAGGCATCGTTTTGATTTCAACAGTGATTGAACTGATTCCAATTCAGAATCTTTCTTTCAATTCCGGTTCTTATTGACTCTGTGAGGGGTGGCGCTAAAACGAGTCACATGCTTAATTTCACAGATAAGAGGAACGTATTATTTTGATTCAATGGTGACTTACATTTTTTTCTGGCTTTTTCAATAGTTTTTTTTAGATACATTTTTTTATTTAAAGAACCAAACACTCCAAAACAAAGAGAGGAAATACGGGAAGGAGGGAGACACGACTAGTACACAACAGCAAGAACGGTGGCTCACAGACCAGACACAGACACAGACACAGACACAGACACACACACACAGACACAGACACACACACACACACACACACACACACACACACACACACACACACACACACACACACACAGAAGCACTCTCAGGGAGACCGGCATAAGACAAGAGGGACCAAACACACACAGACAGAAGTGAGAAGGCCGTAGCACAGATATAGAGTTCTTTTGAATGGAGAGTTCAGTTTCAAAATCTAACCCTTCCAGATGCTTCTCTCAATAACACTAAAGTTATTTGCATGTACTGTCATTGTGAATTGAGTTACTACTGTAATATAAATACCACGCCAGAATTAGAAACTTGAAAACAATCCACCTTAGAGTACATTTACAACAGATATAAAAATCATGGACAATCATGTGATTTATTGCAATCAAATATTTTACGCCCTAATGAACACACAGATACGTGGCTACAGCTAATTATCTTGCTCTATTTCACATTTTTATTGGACTTCAATTTTGAATTAGTGTATCCACTGATGCAGCATCCATTTATTGTGACACTTTTAAAAAGGTGGGCCAAACAAAGGCACAAAGTTGTGATAACTTCCTCACACTTAATTAAAGAGATAAACAATAGGTCAGCGTGTGGTTAACAGCAGAAAATAACATTAGGAGTGGAACTGCCAGCTAGTGAACTGCCAGAGGCCACGATTTGTGCACTGTTTCATCTCTTTCCCCTCTAGGTTAATCTACTTTGTTGCTTTAGATTGCCCTCCATGTAGCCTGACAATGCTGTGGCCTTCAGTTGCCTTAATATGACAAGAGAACTAGCTGTCATTGCTGCATTTCAATCTCTGAATGCCTCTTTCCTAACCCCTGCCTTTAATCTCATTCCCAATGTCAGCAAATAGCAATCTGTAGAACTGCTGCGGCGATGGTGGAGGACGGAGGAGAGGCGAGCCTGTGCCACTAAGCATTACTGCTCGGCCTGTCAGGGCCCGCAGCGTGTCAGAGCGAGGGGGTCTGAGTGTAGGTTACATGTTTTGGAAGCAGGTTGGCAGGAGCGACATGGAGGGGTGCCAGGGAGCGAGCGGGGCTGGCGAATGGGGTGAGAGAGAGAGAGTGAGAGAGAGAGAGAGAGAGAGAAGGAGGAAAGGCAGGGAACAGGTGAGTGTATGCGCAGCACAATATGTGGCCAAGCTGCGAGTTCAAAGCCTGTGTTTGTGTGTTTATATGCTGTTTATCCGTGCGCACCCGTGTGCTTATAACTATGTCTGTGTTTGCGTGCATGGGCATGCCGATGTCTACTCATTCCTGAGGTCAAACGTTCACTCACAAATGAAATCTAGCAACGTGAGTGCCCTGAAGCCTCAGCTGGGCTCGCACGGCAGCTGATCTTGCAAGCCTCAGTGGAGCTGTCTCAACGAGGCAGGATAGCAAGCGCCGAGCCTGGCGGGGGAGAAAGGGGAAGGGAGGGAGGGAGAGTAGGGGGGGGTGGTCACCTCGCGTGAACTGCTGCCAAAAAGCGGGCCTCTGTCGCTGGGATGAGAAGCCCCATGCTGGCACACTGCATCAGCTGAGAAACTAGAAAGCAGCATTGTGAGGTCAGCCGCAGTGCTGGGACAAGATAATGAGAGAAGAGAAATGGCAAAGAGGACCCATAAACTATGCTGAAAAAGAAAACAACTTTATGTTTTATGAAACTGCCCCCACTGCTCAAAAAAAGAAACTATAGGGACATGCTGAAAACACCATGTGACCAATTACAAGCAAGATGATGACAACAGAAAAACTGCTTAAATCTAATTCATAAAAAAATAAAGAAAAAATGAAAAAGAAAAGAAAAAAGAATTAAAGGCAGTTTAAACAGAAAAGCTGGAGGTTACTGTATCATTTCTTCAATCTGATATATTTGGAGATTTACAATCAAAGCAACATTGTTTACATGAGAATAAAAGGTCTTGGAAGTCACATCAGCAGCCTCACGCTGAGCATTTCTCCTCATAAGGCAGCTCTGGTGGATCATCTGTGGCTATTGTGTTCAATAATCTTGTCTTTTGCAGTCGTACATTATAATCCACTGTAGGTGGTATAGTGATGCATGGGATTTAGACTAGTTGCCATGTCACCAGACTGACACATATGATGCCCCCCCCTTCCCCTGGGTGGTTACTGACCTCCTTCTAGCAGCATTATGCTCTTCTGTATCATAGTGATTGCTGCAACATACATTCACACAAAGAACAGCACAGTACGACAAGGCCGCAGCACTTTGCCACTGTGATTGGAGGACATTATCTGATAGTGGAAGAGGAAATAGGCTTTTCAAGCTAAAGGGCCTATGAGGAGATTACAGTGGGAAAATAATAACAGGCAGGTTCAAACTAAATATACTGTGATGATAAAGGAAAAAACAACTATTCTACTCTCTAAGCAGGATTTAATAAGCCTGACATCGCTGGACCAAATGGCAAATGCAACTTAGTCTGGAACCTCCATGGGGTGTTCTAGCCAAAAATGCCTCTGGACATACTTAGATAGACCTACTATACAACCAATCAGAGCAGAATGAGTTACTAGTGAACAACTAGTCTACGTGGATGTAGACTAGTTTACCTTCCTCCGCAGCGCTGCGGAGGAAGGTCTGGCAAAGCGAGACTACTGAAGGTGGACAGCATCAATAGGTCTGTGAACGAGGGTTCTTCAACAGAAGGTTCCACAGCAGCTGCTTCCTGGTTGTTTTTGCTAGGGTTATGTTGCTGTAGCGTGCATGGCGCAAGCCAAAAAATGGCGTCATCAAATTCAACTTTATTGATATTGTCCCCGAGGGGCAAACTGTGGTGCAGCAAGACAATTAGGCACACAGCACAACAATGAAGGGGAGCCACATGAAGTGGGGGTACTAAATAATAAGCACATGGAATATAACCATAAATTCACATAATTTAAAAGAGTTAAAAGCCCTACATTTGATAATTAAGGTGCCAGTTTTCCATCATAAAGTGCCAGTGCAATAAAATCCAGACATCTATACAAAAAAATACATAATTGATCACTAATAAAATCTGACCAGCAAGTACCATCACAAATAAAACTACAACCAATCACTACTAATCTAAACCAATCACGTATTTTCAACATGTGTACAGTACGTAGCACCAAGGCTCCAGTCATCAGTCATCGTTTGAGATAAACGGTTGGGATTGGCCGGACCAGTTAACTTCATTTTCTAAAATTACAACCATACAGTAAATAGTACCAAAAACACGGTTAGATTTAACAAAAATCTTAAGGATTAGAACTTTAAAGACCCCTTTTCACAATTGTAAGTACTTTGAGCGACATCTTTTTGTAGGAATATGTCTATAAGTATTTTCATTTTGTACCTGCATTTTTCTAAGAGCTTTTTCTTCTTTTTTTTCTTCTTATACTTACTAAACGAACATTAAAAAATGAACCTTAAAGATGCACCTTCATGCACTAAATAATAACAGGGGGAGATGGTTGGCCAAAGGCATTTGGAGACTGTGGAGGTGGAGCGTGGTGTGGAAGCAGTGTTGGGGGGGGGTTACTTGACACACATTCCCCTTGTTATGACATGTAGAGGAACATCTAAAAGCAAACTCCTAAGAGGTTGCTGAGGGCGACCTCAGTAATATGGAAATTAATTCCACCAGAGTATCTTAGAACATGCACAAAGCTGTCTAAACTGGAAGCCTATTAATACTTTAAGTTATGATGCTCAGTTGTGTTATAAAGAAACAAGAGGCAGCTCTGGTTGAACCTAAACTTCTTTGTGACCCACTTACCTCAGCTGATCTGTTCTGACTCCTCTGGCCTGTACTGTTACTGGAGCAACACCGCCATTTGTATCTCTTCCAAAATCCTTTATGAACATTTCATGGGAGGTGTCTTATAAATTATGAGGGCTCCTCCAGCTGACATTATGAGGGAAAATGGCAAAGCCTGCCTTTTCTTCTCAGCTCTTATCATAAAACAAAGGCTAGCTCACACCAGGAAGAAAAGGCTTTCCCGACAGCTCAGAGTCCTGTGCCGAGTACTATGCCCAAATGACTCTCCCTGCTTATTTCCAGTGACTACCTCTTTACCATCTGATAATAACATTACAAAAACATTTATGCCACTGCTCAAAAATCGTGCTGAAAAAAGGCATACATATTGATTCGATATTAAAATTTCACATCTTTCTAAACGGTGGAATACTTCAAGTCTGGGATCGCATGGAGGACTTCTCAATTCTCCATTTTGGTATTAAAAGGAGGAATAAAAACAGATTCTCCGCAGCAGAATGAACTACATTGCATAAGAACCATCATCATTAATTGTAAATAATGCAAAGCATCAAATTTCTTTCAATTATTTAGCTTTATGTCCTGGTTTTTGGTTGACAGAAATGTAGTGATGACAAAATAATGTAAGTTCCTCTGCCGAGGCATCTGTACTGCGAGCTGAGTAGCTGTGTCTTATTAGATTTCCACAAACACAGTACACCTACGCACAACCTAAGTGGATTAAATATGACGGATGATGACATTTGGAGAAAAGGCTCTTTCAGATTACTCAAATCTAATCTGGAACTCTAAATCAGGACTAATCAGTTGCTTTTCAAAGAAGCTTCAATCATAGGAGGAATTTTTGGCTTGCTAACTGGGTTTCTCACAAGAAAAGCCGTTCTTTTATAGTGCATCATTTTCAGGTTTTTTACCGTTTGAGAACGGCTGCTTTCTGTTGGCCTGGTTTGCCGAGAAAAAATCTTCAATGATGCGACTGGTGTAATTTGCTGGTTTGAAGTCACTATAAAAAAGCATGATAATGTTGTGTAACTACAGATGGAGCTCCACAGAGTCTACTGAAAAGTTTCCATGTGACATCACAGAGCCAAAGTGTAATGTTAATTCAATTCAATTAACCCCCTCTGGACCAATGAAAACCCACTACAGCGCTTTTAGATTAGAAGCTCATCAAAGACATTAGTGACACCAATAAAACTTTGTTATAGGAAGACAATGATCCAGTCCGGTAGCGCGCTACAGATCGCAGCCCCACTTTGATTAATCTTGTTAATTACTAGCCTTAGGGTTTCAACAACTGCTAGCCCTCTCCCCCCTGTACCCCACCAAAAAAAGATCAGGCTTGTGTGCCATTAGATTCTTTGTAATTACAAAAAGGCTCATGCTCTGGGACTGATTATCCCCCAGCCCTGGATATATAGTAAAGAACATGGTGGACTAAAAAGTCCATTTTCCACGTTACTGTGGTGGCTACACTGTGTGTACATTATTCAGCGGGGGAGGACGGGGGCTCTGTGGATTTGCAGAGCAGCGTGTGCCTGTGCTTGAACTCTCTCCTAATGAGTCCCTGCAGTCACCTCGGTCTTAGGCTCCTGCCCTCATCCTCGTTCTATCTCTCAGTCAATTCAGCTGTTGCCTTGTTTAACCACAAGATGACCCTCCTCCCTCCTTCCCTCCCTCCATCCAACCACGCTCCCTCCCTCCCTCCCCCCTTACCCTCCACTTCAGTAACAGCCAGTCGTTGTCAGCTGGGGACACACACGCTATCCCTAACTTGTTCTGGCTACCTCAGCTCACATATGACCCATTTCTCAACTCCCATGTCCTTGTTTTGCAAGCCGTCAGCCTTAAAGTTGGCAAATAGAGGCATCTGCATGCATGGTATGGCAGTATTCACAGAGTTCAAGCCAGGGCTGCGTCACATACACATTCACCCCAAGATGAGGCCAACAAGGCCATGAGGGCCATTCCTCTGTGAAATGACTACACTTTGATTAAGCCAGCCGATCCATTTGACCTATGTCTAATGTGGACAAATTAAAGTCTTTACGTATGTGCGCACCAATGTGAAGCTGAACATCCCTTAATACCGGTTAAATACTTGTCCCAGTAGCTATAATACACCTACACATGCTATCATAGGGTGCTCTATGATTATGTGCCGTTATAAAGCCTGCTCCAGAGTCCTATTGAATGTATTGAGTTAGGTATCTAATGGGCATGGGAATTAATTCCCGGGCAAAGGGGATTAAAGGCTAGAGAAGAGCGCGGCAGAGGGGATGGCACTCGCTGGCAGCAGAGGGTACAGAGGGCGGAAAAATAGAAATGGAATAGAAATGCACAGAATCCTTCTGTTTGGAATCCTCTTTTCGCAAAATAGTATTGAAATTGGTATTTTGTTTAATCCTGGCAGTTATATATATATATTCAAATGAGAACAAAATTAAATATTAAGTGCTACAGAGAAAAAAACTAAGTGGGGAAAAATACTGTAAAAAATACAGCTGGACAATCAAACAGGATAGGGAGTTTTATCAATTCATCAGAAGGTTTCATCTGTCCAAAGCCTTTATCTCTCATTCTCATTATACCCCGAGCCTTATCCTTTGATCCCACTGATATAGTCTGGACACTCTACCTTGACAGACTGGTAGATATGCTGCTGTGTCTACACTTGGAAGTCAACAGATACGAAGTACCAAGAATACTAGGTTAACCTGGTCTGTAGCAGCCTTTTTCTAAAAACATTTGTGTTACAAATTAACTTTGTGGGTCACTGGTTGGGCTAATCTAGGAAACCTTATGCCAGTTTTTATTCTATTAAGCCACTATCCCACGTTTTATTTGAAAATGTGGCATGGTTTTGTAGTACAAGCAATAGTTTTGAACACATTTCACCACACGGTTTGCTGCTGCTGAGGAGGAGGAGGAGGAGGAGGAGGAGGAGGAGGAGGAGGAGGAGGAGGAGGGTCTGGCTAGTCCACACAGCATTCTGGGATGGGAGAGAAACGGGCTCTGGGTTATTGGCATTTCTTTAAACCAATCACAATCGCCAAGCTCCGTATGGCGCCCCGGTGCCTCTGCTAACTAGTCCCAGGAAGGAAGTTCTTTTGGTGGAACATGTGTACGGTCAGTAGTAGTTTTAGTCATCAACAGAAAACTCAGATTGGACAGATAGTCTAGCTAGCTGTCTGGATTTACCCTGCAGAGATCTGAGGACCAGGTAACCATAGTCCTCAGATTGGACAGATAGTCTAGCTAGCTGTCTGGATTTACCCTGCAGAGATCTGAGGACCAGGTAACCATAGTCCTCAGAAATCCACCAGAGGTTAGAACGCCAACACAGAGACAGAGGACAGGGACAGACATTCTGAAACAATCCCGGAAGTGGAAGGCCGTGGATATAGACTACCCCCAGTACAACCCAGAGCAGGCCCATATCACCACAACGTGATGATACATAACAGGCACAGGGAAAGTGATCCTATTACAATGTGGCAATAAGAAGCGAGAGCAGGAGGAGGCTGAGATGGGGGGAGAAATCAATTAGTAACATCTAACAAGCAGCAGGTCATTATGAGTGAGTGAGAGCGTGTAAGATTATAATGACCCCCCCCACTCTCTCTGTGATAGTCTCGCATTGCCAGACATATCTCCACAGGGCTGTGGAGTAAGGAGGGTTTATAACGCTCTGGTTGTTTGCATTTTTTAAAAACCAATCACAAGAGTCTTGGACAAACATTTGCAACCCACAAAAGAAAAGGCCACATCCAATATTAACTGAAGTTAACTGTTGACACAATTCAGTAATTTAAGCTATTTAAACTAGCTGGATACAGGATTAAACCTCATTGGCTCTTAGCAGTGTATCACCATGTGTTCTTTGTCCATACGTAACTATCCAACCAATCGGTCCCACAACATCCCAGTTAGAGAGAACCAAGCAGGCCTGCCTTGTTGCATGATCCAACTTCAAAGTGTGCCATTTTCAGCGTGTAGCTCGCAAACTTGAAGGTTGTTGTTGTTTCATGAAGCAAACGTAGTTTGAGAACAGCGACACACAGAGAGCGGAAGGTGGGGGACAGAACGGATGTCATGCCATTATCCTGGAAATGTACTTCAGTTGATCCAGACTATGGTAATGCTGTGCAGGGACTATTATTTCTGACATGTATCAGACTAGAGTGGATCTGGAAGATTTAGATGAAGATTATAACCTGTAGGATTCATGTCATTACTTCCTCTTGAGCCTTTACACAATCCAATACACACAAAGTCTTCGCTTAATCCGTTTTTATTGAACCAAACTCAGATATAAATATTGTATTTTTTTTTTCATGTGACTGCGTTAACAACAGGTCTCTATTGTAAAAGATGTCATGTAGCTCAAGTGACTTCCTGGTTAAATAACTTAAAATAAAAATTTATATTTTGACAATGCTGTAGACTAAGGCTCTGCTAATATGAAAAAGATAATACTATCTCTTATTGATTTGGTCTATTATCTAACATGCATTTGCAGCTGTTGATCTGTGACTAGTGTCTAAACTTGTAGACTCAGACAGAAAAAAAAAAATTGTTTTAATTTGTTTAATTTTTATAATTTTTTATAACTTTTTTTTAAAATCACCAGATGTGTTAGGTGAGCAGTTCTATTTAATTAAAGCTATAGTGAATAGTTTCTATAGTTTCCCATGAGTAATAATTAATGACACCAACACTTTCAAAGCGTCTACGTGATACAAGCCTTCCATGTCCTTTTCTTAAATTCCAAAATTCACTCTCCAGTAAATTAAGTGAAATAAAGTGAATATCCTTTTTCTCTAGCCTTCAAAAACCCAGAGCCCCTCACACCTAGCATCAAACATCCAAGCATACTAGCCAGATGCTAGCAAACGCTAATACGCCAGATGTGAAAATAGCTGTCTTGCCCAATCACATTTCAACACAAAGCTTAATACAAAAGGCTTAAAATATGCATTAGGGTGCTATGCAAATTTTTTTAAATGCAAACTGAGACATTATTTGGTTTGGCGTCTCTGTTGACAAAACTAGTAAGCTGCCCTTGCAGTATACAGACACAGCAGACATTAAAAAAGCACAGGTGTTACTATTATGATTCATACATTCCCAATATGGCTGGGTCTATAGTAGCCGCGGTGCTACCCGGCGAAGGCTCTGCAAGCTGCCGTGGTGCATGGTCGTGCACCTCTGAATTGTTGTAATCATGCACCTACGCGCAGATAAAACAGTAATGTAATGATAGAGTAGATAAATGTAATGTCTCAAAGTACGTCGATGTTTAACATGCATGTGTTAACTACTGTTGCTAGGCAGCCTGCTCTCCTTTACTGGCGGCAAAGAATTTCTAATAAGGGGAAGACGTTCCACTCTTTGGATACTGCCGGCTTTTGAACTGGTTGCAGTTCCACCAGGGTTCCACTTGGGGTGCTCACAGGCCAGTGCAGAATGAATGGAACTCCATCAAAAATGCCATCAAAATCCACTTTTCTCAGGATATCATTTTTTGTCTAGTAATTTGAAAGTTGCATTCTAAAGGGGAGGCTAAGACAATACACCGTGCTGGGTGTTAGATTTTTTAAAATTAGCCTTTTTTGTCATTTCTTTTTATTTACACATGGTTACGGCCAGAGGTACTGCTTCACGGCGAGCTCTGAGTCACTTCCTTTGTTCTCTCGAGGCATCGACCACACAGCTGACCGGTTAGACTCTCCCTGTCGATACACGTGCTAGAAAGAGGTTTGCTAAGGTTTTAAAGACCATGCCGAAATATTCACTCAGACATTCTGGCTCTGCTTCAGATGCCATCAAGCAGGATCTCCGGTCATAATCAGTCCTTCACCGACCAATCAGCATTCATTAGCAGAATGCTAGCGTGTTATGGGCAACAACGACACAACCTGTAACAAATCAAAAGGACATAAGTACTCGTTCATATCGACCTATAAACCATATTGAAATTGCAAAAACTACAATCAAATCTGAGATTTCTCAACAACAATCAGGCAAAAGTCTAGCTCCATAGACTCCCATTCACTTTGCACCCGCCTGCAATCCCTCCAGTGGAACTCCGGTGGACCTGCAACCAAATTTGGTACAATGGGGCTTAATAGGCAGTGAACAGGCTTTCCGTAGATGGGCTCTGCTTCCGGCCCCTTCTTCCGGTCTCTTCTTCTCCTCTACTATTTCTTGCTTCTTCACAGATTATTTTGTTTGCATGCCCTCTGGTGTTTCGGAGAATTCTGCAACAAACAATGCATTGAGCATAGAAGTCTCCGTGCATGCTTGAAGCATGCGCGCCATCTCTGGCGTCCCAATTACTGTGTCACGCTCGAGTATACCCGACACAAAGTCTTTACAGTGTGACACGATACCAGGACCCTTAAAGCAAAGCAGCTAGATGTTTACCCCTACTGTGGCTTCACAGCTAATGCTAAAACAGTGTGTATGAGATGAGCTATCTTTCTTACCAAAATATTCCTCAGATGGTGGGTTGTCCATGTCAAACAGCATCTTCTTGGTCAGGCGCTCCAGCTCATCCTCAGGGTGGGCCATGTGAGCACTGCCCTAAAAACCGGGAACACAAGAACATAGTTGGGATTCGCAAAACCGACCAATGTAACAAATAACACTTCAGCAGCTTCTTGCATTTATTTCCATCTCACTGATGAATTTCCCCTGTGGTCTATGCCATACTAATGCTGCTAAAAAGGCAACAAAAAAGTGCAAGGATGAATTGCTTAACAGAATACGTCCACAATCAAGTTAAAGAGTCACAAAAACCTAACTTCAATAAATCAGGATGAAGCCCTCTCAAGGTCTAACAACACACATTCCCAGTAATTAAAATGCAGTGGGTGGTGTTCGGTCAGCCTCCCCCCTCTGAGATATCTGACCCTGGCTCAGGTCCCAGTGGTGTGCAGCCCAGAAGGTTGTGCAGATCCTTCTGTGCAATACAAAGATTGGGTTGTGGTGGTGGTGGGGGGTGGGGAGATCGGTGACCCTGACTAATCCTTATATTTTGGAAAATAATGATAAAAGAAGGAAAATACACTTTTTAAGTCCTGTATATGTGGGTGATAGGTCAGGAGATAGGTATTTAGTCATTCATACCAGTGAACAGTGCTGAGGCCTAATCTGTAAGATTTCACAAGGATGACAACTGTCAAAAGATGCCACCTTCCTTTCCTTGTGAGCGTGCCCTTCCTCTTATCAGGCAGTCTTTGACATCTGCCTGCTGTGTGTGTGTGTGTGTGTATGGGGCTAACGTGTTGTGCCTGACATTTTCTGCCAATCATTAACAGAGCCACAGCGCCCCCCCCCCCAAAAAAAAATCCCCGTTGCAGGTATGTGTCCTTTGCAGACACCCTGGAGGCCTGAACTTGCCTTTTTCCGTGCTGCGAGGCTAAGTGTCTGATCTTCTTTTTTTTTGAAGAAATCAGCAACCCTCGGATGTCCATCCCTAGATCTATCGGCTGGATTTGATTTTCAATATAGTAACACAGGGCGAGATCTGAGCTAACCTTTGAGGTGTTACTAATTGTGACATCTGGGAGCTGGGTGGGTGCTTGGCGACCGGTCTGGTTTTGTACTAATTTATCCGAGGTTTTCTGTGTCACATTAAGGAATCAGATTTGCCAATAGGAGATTGAGTGAAATAATGTTTTTGTATTCAGAATTAAAGAGTAATGCCCGATTGTGTCTTCTTGCATTATTGACGACAACATGTGTATGCACAGTAATTCTTCATGAATTGTAAGTGCCAGTCAAGGTTTCAAGAATATAAATAAGGTTGTTTTCATTTCAACAGTAAATAAAGGTGATAATACAAATGTACAGTAGGTTTGGTGTGAGAAACATTCAATGGTCTACTGAGTTTATTTCCATAGACGGTGAGAAATGCTGAGCTCTGATTACTGTTCGCTATGTATCAAGGAGCGTCTAGGACTTTATGATGCATGCCTTTTGCTGGGCCCGGCTCAGGATGCAGCGGGCTGATAATGGAAGCCCAAACAGAAGGCCTCATTAACTCTGAGGGATCGACACGTTGGACGTGCAAATCTTTGTGCTGCGCAGGAGCGCTCTCTAGAGAGCAGCTGGGCCTGAGCTCCTGGATTCCTTGACACCTTTGCGCCTCCTCAATCACTCAACCATAACCTGCCAGCATCACATAATGGAGGATTAGGTGGAGATGAAAGGAACATTCCTCAGGGATTGGATTTCAACTCAAATTACATCTTTACTTTTTTTTAAATAATACACAATGGTCAACAGAGGTGTACATGGAGGGGGTCAAAACTACCTGTAAACTAGTCTACAATTACTACAATTTTTTTTTTAAACCAATCACAATCGTCTTGGCCGGTGCTAAGCGCCGGACAGGGCCACAGAGCCCGGAAGTGGACCGTCAAATGTATCCACTTCTGGATATACAGTGGGTACGGAAAGTATTCAGACCCCTTTAAATTTTTCACTCTTTGTTTCATTGCAGCCTTTTTCCAAAAATCAAAAAAGTTCATTTTATTTCTCAGTAATGTACACTCAGCAACCCATCTTGACAGAAAAAAACAGAAATTTAGAAATTTTTGCATATTTATTAAAAAACAAAAACTGAAATATCACATGGTCATAAGTATTCAGACCCTTTGCCGTGACCCTCATATGTAACTCAGGTGCTGTCTATTTCTTCTGATCATCCTTGAGATGGTTCTACACCTTCATTGGAGTCCAGCTGTGTTTGATTATACTGATTGGACTTGATTAGGAAAGCCACACACCTGTCTATATAAGACCTTACAGCTCACAGTGCATGTCAGAGCAAATGACAATCATGAGGTCAAAGGAACTGCCTGAAGAGCTCAGAGACAGAATTGTGGCAAGGCACAGATCTGGTCAAGGTTACAAAAAAATTTCTGCTGCACTTAAGGTTCCTAAGAGCACAGTGGCCTCCATAATCCTCAAATGGAAGACGTTTGGGACGACCAGAACCCTTCCTAGAGCTGGCCGTCCGGCCAAACTGAGCTATCGGGGAGAAGAGCCTTGGTGAGAGAGGCAAAGAAGAACCCAATGGTCACTGTGGCTAAGCTCCAGAGATGCAGTCAGGAGATGGGAGAAAGTTGTAGTAAGTCAACCATCACTGCAGCAATCCACCAGTCGGGGCTTTATGGCAGAGTGGCCCGAAGGAAGCCTCTCCTCAGTGCAAGACACATGAAAGCCCGCATGGAGTTTGCTAAAAAACACCTGAAGGACTCCAAGATGGTGATAAATAAAATCCTCTGGTCTGATGAGACCAAGATAGAACTTTTGGCCTTAATTCTAAGCGGTATGTGTGGAGAAAACCAGGCACTGCTCATCACCTGTCCAATACAGTCTCAACAGTGAAGCATGGTGGTGGCAGCATCATGCTGTGGGGGTGTTTTTCAGCTGCAGGGACAGGACGACTGGTTGCAATCGAGGGAAAGATGAATGCGGCCAAGTACAGGGATATCCTGGACGAAAACCTTTTCAGAGTGCTCTGGACCTCAGACTGGGCCGAAGGTTTACCTTCCAACAAGACAATGACCCTAAGCACACCGCTAAAATAACGAAGGAGTGGCTTCACAACAACTCTGTGGCTGTTCTTGAATGGCCCAGCCAGAGCCCTGACTTAAACCCAATTGAGCATCTCTGGAGAGACCTGAAAATGACTGTCCACCAACGTTTACCATCCAACCTGACAGAACTGGAGAGGATCTGCAAGGAGGAATGGCAGAGGATACCCAAATCCAGATGTGAGAAACTTGTTGCATCTTTCCCAAAACGACTCATGGCTGTATTAGATCAAAAGGGTGCTTCTACTAAATACTGAACAAAGGGTCTGAATACTTATGACCATGTGATATTTCAGTTTTTGTTTTTTAATAAATATGCAAAAATTTCTAAATTTCTGTTTTTTTCTGTCAAGATGGGTTGCTGAGTGTACATTACTGAGAAATAAAATGAACTTTTTTTGATTTTTGGAAAAAGGCTGCAATGAAACAAAGAGTGAAACATTTAAAGGGGTCTGAATACTTTCCGTACCCACTGTAGATATAGGATATAATCAATTGGCATAAGTCTCTGCTGTCAGCTCGTTAAATGTGAATATGTTCTGGTTTCTTCTCTCCTCTGGGACAGTAATCTGAATATCTTTGAGTTGTGGACAAAACAAGACATTTGAGAACGTCATCTTGGACTTTGGGAAACACTGATCCCCATTTTACCATTTTCTGACAACTAATTGATTAATCAAGAAAATAATTGACAGATTAATCAATAATGAAAATGATCGTTAGTTGCAGCCCTACAATATTCATACATCATAAAGGAGTGCTTGTGTTGTCAACAACCTGCTCATTATGCCTGTGTTGTTTCTTTGAGACAGTGAAGAGGACGATTTAACACTGTTAATCTTAGCTCCACATCAAAAGCACATTGGAGAGGGAAGGAAAAGCTCCTATTACCAGAAACAGACTTTTGAGTTTAAGCTTCATTTATAGCTTATCCACTCTTTGACACCCTGCAGCAATGCACTGCCAGAGAGTTTAAAGCACCTTGTTAGGGAGTCTTTTGTGACAGCACAGAATAATTTTTCACTTGAATAAGAGAAAGAAATTGCTTCCCTGCATGCTTTGTGATTGCTTCGCAGTTCCTGTTCAGCTTTTCAGAGGCAACAATAGAAATCATACACCAGCTATACGTACTGCAGACATGATTTTTCAGTTACGTCTGGCTCATTTCAGTAAATTGCTTGCCTACGCCCTCAGGACACCCAGCCGCACTTCCATTGAAGTTAGGGCTTACATCTAGTGGCGACTGGGTTAACAGCTGCACCTTTTTCCACTGTTTTACCAGTATGTTGAGGCTTATAGTTCCAGGTCATCTACCATCTGCTTTCAGTTGTAATACCCTGAAAGACATCCTGATGGACCATCAAATGCCATCCACTTGACCAACCGTTATTAAATGTGAGACCACTACAAATCAAAAGCAACAATACGCTGTGTAAGTGCCCAGTGCTGCGTGCTACTTGATACAGCGTGGCAGTGAAAGGTGAGCAGACAAAGCAGAGTGTGGGAGCGGATCACTGCCCCACTGCCACATCTATAAATACAGCTGTGTGCGCCACCCACTGTGGAATTGGCATTGTGTCAGAACTGATTAAGTGAGGAGTAGAGTGGGGTGGGGGGTGGGCTCACCTGATGCCCTGACAGCATTGCATCCTACTGAGGAACCAAACCTCGGGCTCTGTCTTTCCTGCTTCCACTGCAGTGATAGAGAGTGAATGGGAGAGCCAACTCTTCTCAGAGCATCTGACTAACACCTTTGTTAGTCCGTGGAAAAAAATGCAAGTGAACAGGAAGCTGGGAACTATTTACATTGCATCACCTACTATGGTATAGGGGTGGGTGGGGGGGGATCAATTCAGCATTATACCGCGATATTTTCCATGGCAACACGGCTACAAAGTATACTGATACACAGACGCCAAGTATGGATTATAATTTAGGTCAGTTTGTCTCATTTTGCAGCAATACAATTAAAGTGAAATAAACAGAGAAATGTATATTTTAGATAAAACAGTTAAAGTTTCCTTTTGGGGACATCATTTGAAATTGGGAAAAATTAGAAGTTGGAAAAAATGTAATAAATTCCAATATATATCAATATATCGCAGAATAGATCTTTTTGAAATCACAAACCCAAAAACGGAAATATGGCATTTTTATTTATTCGTTTTTTTTAACTGGAAGGAAAATAGAACATGCTATTTCTGATTGATTCTTGGTTCAAATGAAAAAACAAACTCTCACAACCATTTGTAAATTACACACAGTGAAACCAACAAGGACAAGGATCAGTGTCCAATATGTACCTACCCTTTCCTGCTGTCGCGTTGTGGCCGTGGTTTGAACTTCAGGGCCACCGTACATACAGCCAACAACAACACACCATCCTCTCTGCGTCCTGTTTCACTTATTCTCTTATAATACTGGTTATGTATAGTTTATTACTGCTTTAATAGAGTTCAATTGTTTTGTTGCAGTCTGTTAAATCTGTGTCCCTTGAATTGTAAAGTGCACTGACAACCATTTTAATGGTGATTTTACAATTTAAATCAAATTTGAATGATTCTCTCGGTGGGAAGGACTAAGACGTGAGGGAGGGAAGCAAGTGAAGGAAGCCAGGATGCAAATTAACCCTGTCACATCATGGTCCAGGAAAAAAAAGGAGAATTCAAATTTCAGGTGACCTTTTGAGGAATCATAAGCTGAATTCTCATATTTAGGCCAGTGCTGTTTTTTTGCACAGTTCAAAAGCAACGTGTGAGCCGCTGCATAAACAGCACTACCCACTAAGCGGGAAGTGATAACCAGAAGGGGAAAAGTACAAGCGCTGTAGAGAGAGCCCAATGAAAGACAGCCGCTAAGCAACACTAATCTGCGTCTCTAAACCTGCAGTCGTCAATCAGCTGTGTGCTGCTTCTGTTTTACTTACTGGAAACCAAACACTGCACCTTAGCACGAAAAGCCAATTGTCTTACCTTTTACAATAGCTTAACATTTCCTGCACGATCAGCACAAACTAAAGAAAGACATAATCACTCAAAGACATATTTATCCACAGATTAAAATGATGATGGACTTTACAAAGCAAAATGCTCCTTAGTTTCAATGCAGCTGCAGCTTTGACTCAGGCTTTTAAAGGAGCTCTCAGTCTGACATCCTGGCTTTTTGTCTCTCCCTAAATCACAATGCTATCATTCAAAATGGACACAGAGCATTTGAAAGGGAAATGGCTTAATAAAATAACAATCATAATAATAATAACAACAGCAAATGGACCATTGCATTGGTAAGGGTTCAGGAGGGATTGGAATTTTATATTGGATTGGAATATCTAAACGAGTGATTATAACAGCTTAGGAGACTCTGTTTTACCAAAACAATGAAAGGATTGCTGGATCAGTCACACTATCCATCCAGCGAGTTAGTGTGTGTGTGTGTGTGTGTGTGTGTGTGTGTGCTGGTGGGTGTTTTGAGGAGAGGGGGGGGCTACAGCATGTCGTGTGTCTGGAGTCAATGGGTTAAACACCAAACAGACAGTTTTTTTTTTTTTTTTAAGAAATGTGTTTACTGAGAGCCATCAATTTCATATCTGATATCATACTGCAGATTTTGCAGACCCATTTTCTCAACTGACTTCGAAAGCCAGAGGAGCAGCACGGCATCGCTGAGATTCAGGCTTTTACCAATGACCGGACAGAAATTAGGGTTGTATTCTTTATAGTACAAAAGGACGGCTCGGTTTGGATTAGAGTGAGGATGCGGCAGGTATTCTACTTCAGATAAAAGCAGTTTGCCGGACAAAAATAATATTTGAGGGAAAGTTGCTTTGTCATTCTTCTGGCAGCTGCATGTTTAATTGAAGCATTTGTTAAGTCTGCCAAAGCAATCACATGTCAGTGGCCTTATGTAATCCAGCTGATGAATGTGCTGCGTGTGATGTTAAAGAGGTTATGAGTAATCAGTAATGCATTACACTTTGAGAAAGAACGATCACAGCGCTGCAAACTGAGCTCAAGGCCACCTTCTGAGGAGGCACAGATAAAGTATACATTCTCTCCAAACAAAATAGGTCATGCTGTTTCAGCTCCAATTAAACGCAGACTAAAAAAAAATAACAGTCAACTGCACAGCAGCTGTGTACAACGCAGCCAAAGATAATTAAAAATTAACCAATTCCATAATTGACATTTTCCGCCATCTTTCTGACATCTTTTCTGTAAACTGAATCATATGAAAGCGTGTTCTCAGGAATGTAATGTATGTAGAGGGGCCTTTCCATGTTTGTAAGACTGTGTGTGTGTAAAAACTAGGTCATCTGTTCGGAACTGACACATCCCCCTGCAAACAGATATTTGAAAATCTGAGAGTGTAGAGAGGGGAGCTACAAGCAATGTGAAAGGAAAAAAATCCCAACAGCACCAACAAATGATTGTACAAATTGTTGGGATGGAGAGAACACGTATTTGGCGTCTCTTTGTATACCATTACAATCCCATGAAGGTAGCAAAACACCAGATTACACAGGATGCAGGTCTCCCTGGTTTGGGTTGGAGCTCAAAGTGTTTCCCTGCCGTTTCCTCATGTGGTAGCAGGGATCTGTATTTAAACCCATGTGGTGGACATAATGACGACTCACACAGGTTATGCCTTTAAATCGATGTATTGGCAACCTGCACTTCCCTTTTGAAATATACGGTGTCGTCCATCTCCTGTGTAATTTTTCCTCCTGACAAACCATGATATATCCTTCTCCTTTTCCACCTTAACAACTACATGGCTCATCTGAATGACACCCTGAAGGATATCATTTGACCAAACCCCACCACCAAAATGCTGGGGCCAACAATACACAAAGCCTGATCCGCTGAGGAAGGCTTTCTTGATGAGAAAAAACAAATGTTTAGAAAGTGCACACGTTTCATGGACTCGGAGCCAGGGGGCGGACAAAAGAGTCTTTTTGTGGACAGAGGGGGATGTTAAGAGGGCAAAAAAACAAAAACAAAAACGGAGAAAACTTGTGTTTGTGCAAGACAAGTAGAACACAGAGAGGTGTTGAACAGACAGAGGGACCATGTCCAGAAGGAGACAGCAGGGGCCACTGTTTATGCTGCTGCTTGTGGCTGCCTGGCGTCTGACTGAACCTAGAAAACCATGTACAGTACACCTCCATGTAGACTGACATTAGCACTCAGGTGACCAGGGCTATTTACAATAATCTAAAGTAAATGAATTATTTAACTCCAGTGTTTCCCCTGGCTGTGTGGAAGACTTAGGTGCACGTATTTATGTGATGTTTATCATTTAAAAAAAGCAATTTCAAAGTCTCTTTGTGGGATTGTGTCACTTTGTTATCGTGTTGTGTCTCTTTTTGGTCATTTTTATTTTCTTTGGGGTTGTTTTGGGTCTCTTAGTTCTAGATCTCTTTATCACCATATAATGTGGGCCATTATATGACCCACAATTGGAATATGGAAAAGATAGAGCATAATAAATAAATACATAACACTCTGAACTTGCTACAAACATTGAATCTGAGACAAGTCTTTTAGTTACATTAACTCGGCTAAGGTGCTGCACCTAAACCTTACAGTGGCAGCAAAAACCCTGAACTCAGATCTTCAACAGGGGGTCCGTGGCCCCTAAGGGGTCCTCAAAGTTACTGCAAGGGGGCCCACCAAATTATTTTTAATTTCTTTTTCAGTTTTCTCAAATATTTTAATGTCTTAACATGAACCCAACATAGCTAGATGAATATGTTGTTGTCATATGACTTGGAGGGAATGTTGGAGTGAATTTTCAGTGTAATGAAAATAAAATCTGTGAGCCAGCGTCCCACTGTTTCGTTTTATTAAACACATTTAAAGGTGCAGAATAATCTCAGTCCTGCAGGATCCATCTGCATCTCTTCACTACAGGCCGTAAGGAGAGGCTGAAAACTAGAAAATAAACTAACTGCTGGGACATTTTTAGATTGCCGGGGCTCACTGAACTGCAATGACAGGTATCGATCCGGCCAGTTATTTACCAGCCACGCTGTTCATCTCCGAGGGGGCCAGAGGAGAGGCGGGTGGCAGGGCCTATTATTTATGAGCGGTTATGTGACAAACACTTCTGATCTACTGACGTTACCACTGGCCGTAGGAACCGGCCAATCAACAAACGCACAAAAAACAACAACATGAGAAGACAACACAGCCCTCTATTTCTGAGTAAAACCAACATTACTTGATGCAAGTGGTGACCTAGTGTTATTTCATTTCAAACCATATTACTTTGTAACTTTTGTAATAATTATAATAATAATTAGGGGGCTGGATATTATTGTGGTTTAGAATCACTGGGAACGAAGTGAAGGGCAAAATCCATAAATAAGTCAATTTCTTTTAAATGTATATCTCTTTATATCTCTGCCTCTCCAGAGATGTATGACCTCTCATTAGCACTAAGATGGTCATACACTCCCCAATAACCACTTATTAAAACAGGTGCCTTTATGACAACATGTGAGTTTTTCCACCGCAAAGATAGGGTACTTTTAAAGAGAAATTATTGTTTACTACCTACCACATAATCTAATGCACATAAAAGAAGAGTATTAGATAATTCCAATAATCAGCTGAGTCAATCAATGACTGGCATCAAAAACACCAAAAATGTGTCAGTGACTTAATATAAAAAACACAGGTTACTTATAACAAATACAATGGCTCTGTTCCAATTAGTTGTGTCAGTAAGCCCAAGCAGCACGCTAGCATATACAGGCTAGGGTCAGAGCTCAGGCCTTCCTTAACGTTCGCTGTTTGGCAACTCAAAATGTCCTCTGTGAGAAAGGCCAGCAATAATCCAGCACAAATGGTCATATCCTCTAAATGGATGGAATTTAAGGAACAAGCTTATTCATTACATGATATGACATGCTATATTAAAGGTGTCTTGCAGAGTTATCTGCAGAGAGACATCAAAACATCTATAACCCTACTAGTGATCAAAAACTCCAGTGTACCTTTCATTTGAACAGCTGTCTGGTTTCATATAACACTCAATGTGGTTAATTATGTAATCCACTCTATGAGTTTGTCATTAACTAGTGAACCAGTGAATAATTTAAAAAAGTCAATTTATATGTAATCATTTTATTAATTGAGCGGTCCTTAAAAATGGCTTTGCAAAGAAAAGCTTTCTACTGATTTCCTTCAATAAGATCATAACTCCCATGACCTGGTGACATTTTTGAAATTTCTGCTGACCAATACACACTATCTGACCATAAAGATACTGACAACAAAATACCCACAAAAATAACTAACTTTAAACCAATTATTTCCATAATCGCAAGGCACATATTTCACAAAATGTCCATTGTTTCGATCATTGATCATTTTGACATAATAGTTATATAATGGGCCTACTTTGTTTTTCTTGTCGCTGGTGGCTATATTTGCATTTGAGATTTGTCGCCGCTCTGTTTAAAGGCTGAGGCAGCTACTGGGAGGAAGCTTTCTGATGTGTTGGCAAGACACAGTGAAACATAAGGAGATCCACTTTCCATCACTGACATCAAGGATCAAGTGAAGTGGACTGACATTTAAACATTTAGTAACCAGAGCCCGCGTGGACCACCACTGAACCCCGTGTCTTCCTATTTAACATCATGGTTGTAGCCACAGCAGTAACTATAAACAGTAGCTTGTACATTGGCAATGCCAGAGGCCTCCGACTAGTCCCGGTCACACAGTCTGACCTGCATTTCTGATGAGAATACAGTGTGCACACCAGACAGGAATGTGTGCTGCATGGTTACAAGGGAAAAGTCAATAGGGAGGAGGTCGGGGTGGATGGGTGGGTCTAATACACAGGGCTTTCAAGCCGAGGAGCATGTTCATGTCCCAGGAGGGTTTTAATCCAAACTTAACTAGTCTTTTTGGTGCATACACTCAGGGGCAGATTTAGTCATTTTGAGGCCTAAGGCAAACACAGGCATGGGGCCCTCCACAACCCGTGTTCTCCCCCTTTTCAGTCCTTATTTATCTGAGAAAGACGTGCTCTCTGTCTGACAGCTGTTTTGGCCAGAGTGCTGGATCATCTTCAATCATAACACATTGATTAAGGTGACTGCTACTCACGGGGTCTAGCTGCTGAGTATTATGTGTGTCACTATCTTCGTCATTGCCATAGTTATCATCATGGACAGTGAAAGCAGCAGTTCCGTAACCATCTCCATTCGAAGGATCCTGTAAGGTTGTCTTGTATGTAGCCCCCGCATCGCTATAGCAACCTGGGCTGACACTACTATTCATCAGTGTTAGCATTGCTAGCGCAACCTGGACTGACACTACTCTTCATCAGTGTTAGTATGAGGCTCGTTCGAGATGAGCCAGGTCTGCACAGAATCGATCACCGGCGATCGGCGCCCGTTGCATGCCGGTTAGATTTGTGTCCGACTTGATCCCAACTTGCTCTGACGTCATGCACACGTGGGCAAGGGAAATCTCACGAGAGCAAGGCGGCCGCAGTTCTGAGACGCAGGCGGCGCAGGTCTGAGACCAGGGGGCCCAGGTCTGAGACCAGGCGGCGCAGGTCTGAGACCAGGTGGCGCAGGTCTGAGACGCAGGTGGCGCAGTTGCTTTTCACCGACTGCAAGAGCCAGGCGAACCCAGAGCATGCTGGGAAACGCCGGCTTCTCAGCTGATTTAACACCTGATTGGTTTATGATGACGTTTTATATAAACTTTTTATTGTTTTTGAATCGGAGGGATTTTAATTGCTATTTGTCTGATTTAAAGACTTATTCTGTACAGAACACATGTTGTGTGGCTGATGGTGACGTTTAGAAGTCAGAGAGACTAAATCTGTTCAGATCACGGATCATCTCCAGTCTGTTGTTAATTAAAATCAGCAACAGATTGCATGTAGAACATTCTGAGAGCTACTCTGTCATAATTAAAACAACTGGAGACTGTGTACCTGCTGATATGTGGGTCTGATTATATTTTATTAAATCGGAATCACACCACAGTGTTTTTGTCACATCCTGTCCAGCCTGAAGGCGGCTGGTCGGCTGGAGACTGTCCGACTTTACCGCAGCTTTTTGTCCCCGCCCCCCGGCTGCTGCCGCCTGCTCTCGTCCACTTTACAGGCGAGGTGCAGTTCATCTCGAACGAGCCTATTGCTAGCGCAACCTGGGCTGGGTAGCTCTTCATCAGTGTGTTAGCATTACTAGCGCAAGCACCGGCTTCTTGCTGCTCTTTAGTAACGTTAATGTTAGTGTTGTCAGTAGCCATCGTGAAAAAGGTTGTCACCTTTGGAAGTTTTGCTAAAAACGTTCTGCTTTCTTCCCGCTTCTTCCTTTTTTCAGAACCACTTCAGTAGCTTCGCTTCATTTTTCAACCGTCTGTAGCCTCCAGCCAACAGCATGCTGAGCTGTTTGTTTACAAACACACGCAGGATAATGGAATAGTCCAATGTAGTGGGGACTGGGGGGGAGTTTCTCATCATGAATTAATCGGATAGCACTTTAGCGTATCAATGTTTAGAGATATAATTAATTGGTGAAAAGTAAGACAACAAATCGTAGGTAAGTTTATGAGGTGTTTTAGGGGGCCCTTGGTAGCCTGGGGCCCAAGGCAATTGCCTACCTTTGCCTAATGGTAAGTCCGCCTCTGCATACACTTAACTGTCGTTGCTGCTTGACACTCACTTTTTGTCGACTAAACTGAACTGCTACAAACCCTGAAAGGACCGTCACCTCGCGGTGCCCTGTACCCGACTAACAGCCACCTTTTTTTGGGTAAACTCATGCTCTGTAGTCGGCTCCCAGTAATCTTATCTCGGGTAAAGTTAACTGTAAAAACAGCTCAACTTAACAGTCATGTAACCAGTTGTCATGTGAGCCGGCGGTCACCTCATTTTTGTGGGTTATCATATGTTTATGACAATGCATTGCGCAAGGAGGGTGAGAGAATGTAGTACTTGACAGGGTATCTGCATGGACTATAAAAATGTGTAACTTTATTTTTATACATGCACTACCCACAGCATGCTTTTTATTTCTAATTCTAGTAATTAGAATGAGGCTTTACACACATTTTCTTAGTGTGAATGTACAATGACACAGTGAGTTGCAAACAGCCTCCTGTCATAGTCTTACATATTCTCAGCCAAGCCCCAAAAATGTCTCCAAACTCACTATTGATATTTCAAAACCTCAAAAAGTTCAAAGCCTAGTTCAAAAACATCAACAACAAATTGTCACACACATGCCAGCCCGATGGCAACTGCAGCATAGAAAACGGTGCCTTCAAGAAGGGTCGTATTTGGAGTGACCCCCTGCTGTGGTGTTCACCACTCAACATATATGCTAATGCTTAAAAACAAAGTTGGAGCCAATGGAGATTACCTTTCCATTTTTTGGATTAAAGGTCTACAATGTAATATATTTACTGTAATGAATCAAAACATGACCCCAATGCATCATCAGATATTAAGGAAACATGCTAGTATGAAATACTATCTTTTCCGCCAACAATGTTACTTCCAGTATTTTCTCCTTTTGTAATATCTGTTCCGTGACGTGATGTCTGTCTGTGTTTGGGCCTGTGTGTTGGTATCAACTGGCCAGTTGGACAGCCAGGCCGGGTTGCCAGATCTGTCTGTAAACGCGTGAAGCCAGCGCGCTACATGTAACGTTAGTACAGCCATGAAAGCAGCAAACCAACTAAAAGGATCAATGGAGATAGATTCTACCCGACCTAAAAAAACAGCATGTTTCTAACAGTGGCGTGACCAGAGACGTAACAACCACCCCTGGGTAAATATTCGAGATGGATTTGAAAGACTGAGACAGTTTAGAGCCCAGAAGGACGCTGAGTTGGCTAATTTCCTCCTGAACAGGTAAGCATTCAGCTTAATTTATCACGGCTACAAGGGACAGGCATTTAATGCCATTTTAACATTTGTGTACTTACATTGAACTATATAGCTATAGAGTACCCCCATCAATTACTTGCAAATGTTTTATAAGGATAGAAAATAGCTTAGTCATAAATTAGTCATGAATAGAAATAAATGAGTCAGGCCTCAAGGACATAGGCAAGTGTTTTGGTGAGTAAAACGAAATGGAAACCTAAACGTGTACTTTTAAATAACTTAAAACATTCAACTTCCCAAGTCAAAAAAATAAAATATCTACAGCTTAATCAAGTATGAGATTTAAATTATGATGAACATAGTGCAAAGCACCTTTTATTTGTACGTCTTTGTAATCTGGATTCCTTGAACAGTATGAGAAGAAACAAACAAGTCGCTGAGAGGGCAGAGCAGCTTACAGGTGTAGTTAGACATGAGTGGGTGTGCTTTTTCAAAAACATGACTCATTTTGTTATAATTGAGCTTTAAAGAAAACATCAGTGTGAGAAACTGCACTGAATATGTTGTAATTATATTTTCAGGTTGATTACTTGTACCTTATATCCAAATTGCATGCAAATGCACACGCGCGCACGCACACACGCATGCAAGCACGCACACTTATTTTACTGGTGGCATTTTTCTGAAAGCTCCACTTAACCTTAATTTGGCAGAAGTAGAAATAAACATGGTTTTGTCTTTGACATATGATAGCATTTGAATAGCAAATAAACACGTGTTGAGGTGCACGTTGACAATTTAAGGCTCCTTTTTCAGATGTTGTGTTAACACTTTATGGTTTAGTAAAAATAGAGAGCAGCTGTAAAGAATTCTAAAGAAGTATTTATTTCTTTTTCCGTGTAGCCAGAGGGAAATTCTGTTGATAAGACACAAAAATATGTGGATGAGCTTTCACTGTTATGGTTTGATGGTGCTGTGAAAGATATGAAAATGTATCGGCATCAGAAAAGGATAGAGAACATGTATAGTATGTTTTTTAATAATGCATCATACAGGGACCAAAGTGAGCTTTTCAAGCAAAATGTATATCAATCGCTGATCAGATTTTTCTAAAAGGCTACTTAAAAACATGAGACTATATGTCTATAAATACATAGTTTAGAATACACATTTTGTTTGTTTGGTGTAGAACAAAGAGCAATTTGTTCCAAGATGCATCTACATACAGAGTAAAGATCACAGGGCTGCAGATAGCATGTCTTCATCTTGTCTAAGCCCTGGGCTCTGTCTTTGTAGTTACACGTGGTAACCCTGCACCAAGCACAGAATCCTCTCTGGTAGTCTAGAGCAGAGCTGCTAACCCTGCACTCCGTCGGCTTGCTTATTTAAAGAGCCGTTCATAGTTCAGGAGAGTAGGGCAACTGGGGACAATCACCTAAGGAGAAGGCACCACGCAGAAATATAAGTACTTCTGATGCCAATAAAAGGACAGCTGAAATGTATGACCCACTATAGCCTAGTCCTTTATTATGTTTTGCCTTGCTGATATTACAAACTAGTCTAGATGTCTTAAACTATCCTGCACTAGAATGACTCCAAATGAGGGATCCTTAGAACTACCTCTTCTGGTCCCAGTACTTGTGTTATTAACGGTCTTGTCTAGGCTGGTTGTCTTTTCTAATAATGTCAAACTAAAAGGCAGTAATCTGGGCATCATGTTTGACTCACAGCTGTTTTCTGGTGCTCAGGTGACTAAAGAAGTGCTTGTTCCATTCAAATAAATCATTTTAACTCATTTATATTCTTTTGTTGGATTGAATTTACTTTTTATTCCTTGTTTAACTGTAACACCCTTCGTCATTTTGTTTTTGGAAAGTAATATATAAATAACTTGGCCAGAACATGGTCAATAATTGTATTTATTTAGCCACAGACAATATGCTGTTGTTGATTTTGGTTGATCTGCACACAAATTAATGTTGCAGTTTCCATGCAATACTCAACTGCTACTACTGCTACTATTAATATTATTATTATTATTATTACTTTTCACCATTGCAACTCCTTAATTATGTTAATTAAGTAAATACTGTATCATAATATTCCTTTAACTATGTAAATACCGTACATATCCACACTCCTTATTTTTCTTTATTTATATTTCTACTCTTTTTTACTATACTATATTTTACTATTTGTGTGACCACAACACAGAGTTTCCCCTTCGAGGATCAATAAAGTATTTCTGATTCTGATCATGATACATATTAAATTAGCCTGAACAATAAATGACTGATGTTTATGATGCATTCCACCATGTTGGTAAAAATAGATTGCAAAAAAAATCATGAATTACCATTTAAATATAGAATTAATGAGTTAGTGCACGGTCTAAGATAATTTCTCTAGTAATGTTTATTACGTCAACTGCATACTTTTGAGGTGGGATTTTTATTTTACTTTTCAAAACACAATTTTGAGAGATTAGAAAGAGTCCATGCCATGGCACATGAATTAAAAATGTCTTTTGGACACATTCTGATGGCACCATATGCAAATGTTCCTGTGCAGGTCAAGAGGCAAAGCGGCCAGGACTGGAAGGCAGAGAAATGTCAGATATTTAAACATGTTTGACAGATGAAACCATCATTGACCTTAGAGGGGGGCTTTAACTGACTGCAGGGATTGAGCAGTTCAGAAATAATCCTCCCCTGTCAAACGTCACTCAAGCTCAGCAATAACACAAGGCATCATCCAGCTAAGCTTTCCTCCAATTTGGGGAAAGATGGAAAGACTCGTGGAAATTGGTAAGTTAACCGGCAGCCATGAAATCTGTTAATTATTTGGACTACAATAGAGATCAAACACTGGTGGATTTGGGTAATTAAGTGTCCTAGGAGCCTGTTGATGTGAAAGCTGTTCTTACACCTTCACTTTACGTGCGAGTGAGGACCCATCGGGTGCTGGGTGGCAGGGTGGCAGGGGGTGACATGGTGAGGTAGGGGGCAGAGCAGGCAAGCTAATCTGTACTCTAGATCACAGAATTTCATCTGAGGACTTCATCTTTGACTTCTAATGGCACTGACCTTCTCTTAATACGCTTAATTATGTGGAATGATCTCTTGAATAAAGTCCTCAATCACAGTCGCAGACCCCCTACTGAGAAAGTCTCGGCTATTACATAAAATCAACATTAACTCTAAGTGACTGGAGATGAAAAGTATGTAAACACTTCCTTTAATTGACTATGTTTGGGTTTATTTACACAACCGCTTAAAAGAGGAACAACCCACTTCTTTTAAGTAGATTTAACACCATTTGTAAGAGGTTATGAACAGGTCATGACATCGGGTCAAGTAGAGCGATGATCACAAAGGCAAAGTTGACAGATTTTGCTTTCAGACCAATCTTGCTTTTATAGTGTCTGGTTTATTTGAACATTAAAGAGCTACTATACTGGACACAAATGAACAAAAAGTCAGATTAGAGCTAAGGTTTGGATACAGTATACAAGTTTCTGGGAGAGGGTCAAACATGATGTGACACCACAGTAATTTACAGCACATCATCTGGCTGAATGTGTGCAAATGGAGCATTATGCTTCCCCATGTCTTTTTAAAGCAAGCAAATAAAGTCCGGGGGGAGGGAGGTGCACGCGGCCCATTATCCTGCTATAGTATATCCTTGGGAAAGAAAGACAAACATACACACACACACACACACATATACATATATATATATATATATATATATATATATATATATATATATATATATATATATATATATATATATATATATATATATATATATATATAGCTTCCACGCTATATCTGTAAAATTAGTGATTTGCTTTTATCTGAAATCAAAGAGATGCTCACAAATCTATTAAACGCCACCTTTTGTTTTTTAATAATGCGTCATACTGGGACCAAAGTGAGCTTTTCAAGCAAAATGTAGACTTTTGTTCTGAACAAATATAATTAGACTTATTTTTAAGACACTCTCTGCAATGTTGAAGCTAATTTGTATTTAGTAAAGTACAGTCCTTGATGAGCTATTCCCAGAGGCTGGGAGGCCCAGTTTGTATTTTGAACTAGCATAAAATCCTTGAATTAAAGAAAACTCAAGGGCCTTGCACTTTCCAGAGATTGTCGATGGCTGGATGTATTGAGATTAGAATAGCTGTCTCTGTGGCATACATTACTCTGTTCTAAGGAATGACAGGATTTTGTAATTCTTCTCAGTAATGTACAGTTCTATAAAAAGGTCCAACGTCTTGCACAAACAAATGAACTGCTTTTTAAACTTATTATGAATATGTTTGAGTTAGTGGGTAATTCATTTCATGTGCATTTAATGGTACACGTACAATGACACTGTTTAACTCTAAAATTGTAAAAAAGAAAGAAAAATAAAGTCATTTATCAGGTCCTTGATACGAGACAGAGGTAGACAAAAGCATGCTTCTCATTTCAAGCTAGCATCTTGGTCAGGTGTCACAAGCAGACTTTATCAGCTGTGGCTGGCTTGCTAACTAAGCTAACTAAGCTAACTAAGCTAACATTAACGCTGTTGTTTTCACTTTTAACGGTACAAGAGAAAAGGCTTTTAGGATGAGGAAAACAGACGAGTTTAGCAACTTCATGTTATCTTGGGTATGTTAGTTGATGTTAAGTATTGCTCAAGTTTAAACTTCCCCAAATCTGCTTTTTATGTACAAAAAAAAAACAATATACAATCATTAATGTGCACACATACTTATAACTAGCATAAAAACATAAAGACTTTAGTTTTTCCCTTTATATTTTTAACTGTGTACATATTAAATCTTTACACAATTAAATGAAAAACAAATCCACCTAAAGTAATAAGACTAGATTTACAATCCACAGTGGGTAGATACTGTATATACAGTACACGGGTATGAGCTGCTGGTAATAAGAGAAAAGAAATCAGATGGCATAAACCCCAACAGTGAAGATCTTTAAAAATTCATAAAGGTTAAAACAACTGTTTATTCTGAGCATTTAAATGGAAGATGGCAAGCAGCTCCCCATTGCATTGATATCTGATGTTGCATAATGCAAATGTATGCATACTGCACGCACACACACACACACACACACACACACACACACACACACACAAAAATGTGCCTATGAGAAAACACCGCACTTGCACTCAGAGGTTTCTACTTTATAAAAAGTATATAACATGAATTGATGCCACGAAGAAAGAAGAACTGACAAGGAAGGATTGGGCCAAACACCAGCTTGACAATACCATAGTCAAGCCTGATCGATGACGAAAAAAAAAAAATCATAGTTCACGATTATTTAACACAAATACTCATTCACTTTTGGAAGCAATTACTTAACTTAAAACACAGTGAAGAAGTTAGACAAACAGTGAAAACACCTACAACTGTGAATTTCCCCTTGATTCTTTTCCCATTTGAACTTCATTCAGAAAACAAGACAATCATTCCTTTTTTGTGATCATTAGGAGCTGAAAGCTGAAATCATTAGAAGCTGAAATCATAGTCGCGATTAAAAATGTTGATCAATTGCAAAGCCCTAGAATACCAAGCTGTGTTTTTCAGACCTGCTCATACTGTGGCCCCTAACCCTTCACACCTCATCAACAGGCAACTGGATTGAATTGTGATTCCAGTCATGCAGACGGTTTACTAGAGTAAACTCTAGTATTTACATTTTAATTCTACATGTTTAAACCCTCAACTGTTTTCAAAGAATTTCAGTAGCGACTAAAAGGGCTGAATTGTTCATCCCATGGTGTCTGGACTCAGTCTTTGAGATAGAGGGGCTCAAATATCCCAGAGAGGCCTGAAGAAGGACTGCTATGCTTTCGTTTTGACAAGAGCAGGTTGAGGTGGTTCAAGCACCCAATCAGGACGCCTTACAGACTGCTCCCTGTGGAGGTATTCCAGGGATAACTAATTGGGTGGAAGCTCCAGGGCAATCCTGCAACACGCTGGAGGGATTAAATATCTCCGCTGCCCTGTGAACGCCTCAGGGTTCTCCAGAAGGAGCTGGGAGATGTGACTGGTGAAATGGCCTTGGCTAGTCTGCTTAGCCCAAAGCCACCACTCCAGAATATGAAAATTTGCAGGAAATTATAAAAAGGGTAGATGGATGGAAGGATGAATGGATAAATAGGTGGACGGATTGTTGCCTATACTGCCTTAACTATAGTGATATTTTTCTACGTATAACAAATATGTTGTTGTCTTCCACCTCTGTTTACAATAATTAACATTTATAGCACCCGAGCATGTGGTAATGTGATGAACAAGGTTCTTACCTTTGGTGGAACAGCTGGTCCAGCAGTGTAGGGAGCCAAGCTTGGTGGTACATCTGTGATGTAGGTCTTTCTGGGGCCTGGAGGTTGGTATGCTTGGGCAGGGGCCGGCTCAGGTCTCCTGGTGCTTATGCCGCCTACTTGAGGTACTCCTGGATGGTGCTGTTCTTGATAGGCACCCTGAGCCATCTGGGAGAAGCCAGGCTGTGGTGGTCCATAGGCAAAGTCAGGACCTTTGGGCTGGGCAGGCATATACTGCACCTGTGCAGGACTGCGAATGGGCTGCTGGCTGAAATGTTGCCCAATTGGCGCTTGATGCTGGGGGCCAGGCTGGGCTGACCTCACCTGGACATTGAAGGTGGGCTGACTTGGGGTCGAGGCTGTAGCGTAAGAGGCTGGGACAGGCTGAGGCGCAGTGTGGCTTTGAGGCTTGGCCACCGGGCTGGCAGAAGAAGGGGGGACAGACGAGACTCCCCCAGGAGCTTGAGGTTTGGGCGTAGACTTCTTGGTGGCAGTCAGAGGTGGCTGGGTTGGAATGACCATACGCCTGTAACCAGTCACTGGAGCGTTGGGGGAGGTGGCTGTCAAGGATCCAGAGTTCTAAAAAACAGCAGAAAAGTTTGTCTCCAGTTAAAACAAACAACCAAATAACTAGAGATGTTCCGATACCAGTATCACCGCTGATACCGTCTAAAATGCCGGTATTGGGAAGTACGGGATTTTATGCTCAGATCCGATACCACGTAACAGCCCTAAAGAAAATCTATGTTAAAGTAGTTTATGTTCTTTTTCCATTATAATTAAAGTTCTGCGGTGATCATTGTTTGTGTTTTTTCATGTTTCACAAAGAGTTTAACCTGAGCCAGACCAACAACAGAGATAGAATTTCATTAGCTATACAGGTATTTGGTGATCCACCAAGTATTGGAAGACTTGAAATGTTGCCATAACGATGGTCCTAGATGAAAGGCTCTGGTGATCCCCAAAGCTATTACAATTTATCCTGAGGAGGGCACGAATGTGTGTAGCAAATTTCTTGACAACCAAAAGTTGCAGAGACTTTTCACTTAAAAGCATGTATGCCAACCTCATGGTACTGCTAAAGTAAAAGTAAGGGGAACCCCAAAGGCATGTGGTTCATCTTCTGGGGATATGAATAGGGAACTCCAGGGAATGGTTGTTGAGATATTTTGGTCTTGACCAAAGTTGTGGACTGACACTCAGCCTGACATTGTCACCCTGGAGCCATGCTGCTAGCATCGCAAAGACAAAAACACTGGAACTGGAAGTTACAGTAACAGGACTTTTCACTGATACTGGGGTACGCTCAAATGATTATCCAGCCTGTCTTCCCAGAGTCAATTACAAGGCTACCTCGACAGCAGAGGCTCTACACCATCAACAACCACCCAAAATCTATTGCTAATAAAGCAGGAAGGAAAGGGATAAATTGTTTGGTAGAGGGTGCCATGACAGCAGATTGGCAATGGCACATGACACTTGTGCTGACTCCAGCTGCTTGGACAGGAAAGCCGTTAAATCACAGAGATTTGTAGCAGCGGTGTTCCTGGGAAGAGACGGCGGTAAAGGAGTAACACAAACCACTGCTGGGATTTTCACCATCTGAACAACTGTGGCATTTTGATCTAATGTCCAATGGTTACATTTGATACACGGGCTGAACTATAACAAAACCTAGCAGCGAATAACGTTTCACTCAGATGTCAGAGGCTTTTGCCCTGAGTGTCACTCATGTAAGTAATAATTGTTCTTCACTACCACTACATATCGGTGTCAGACGTTCAGCCAGTCTAAAAAGGGTCTATCATTAACCTTGGATGGCCTTATTAGGTTATTGCCTGAAGCCAAACATCTGAGTCAATTACTAAATGTGCAGAACTAGGGGAACAAAAATGAACACTTGTAGTCTTTAGACCCTTTGCAACTCAGTTTGATGAGATGTCTTCTAAATTGGGGCAGAGCAACAATTCCAATCGATTTCTCCTTAAAAGTTGATCAAAGCTTGCAGCGCAGCAATGCCCCATATACAGTGGGTACGGAAAGTATTCAGACCCCTTTAAATTTTTCACTCTTTGTTTCATTGCAGCCTTTTTCCAAAAATCAAAAAAGTTCATTTTATTTCTCAGTAATGTACACTCAGCAACCCATCTTGACAGAAAAAAACAGAAATTTAGAAATTTTTGCATATTTATTAAAAAACAAAAACTGAAATATCACATGGTCATATGTATTCAGACCCTTTGCCGTGACCCTCATATGTAACTCAGGTGCTGTCTATTTCTTCTGATCATCCTTGAGATGGTTCTACACCTTCATTGGAGTCCAGCTGTGTTTGATTATACTGATTGGACTTGATTAGGAAAGCCACACACCTGTCTATATAAGACCTTACAGCTCACAGTGCATGTCAGAGCAAATGACAATCATGAGGTCAAAGGAACTGCCTGAAGAGCTCAGAGACAGAATTGTGGCAAGGCACAGATCTGGTCAAGGTTACAAAAAAATTTCTGCTGCACTTAAGGTTCCTAAGAGCACAGTGGCCTCCATAATCCTCAAATGGAAGACGTTTGGGGACGACCAGAACCCTTCCTAGAGCTGGCCGTCCGGCCAAACTGAGCTATCGGGGAGAAGAGCCTTGGTGAGAGAGGCAAAGAAGAACCCAATGGTCACTGTGGCTAAGCTCCAGAGATGCAGTCGGGAGATGGGAGAAAGTTGTAGTAAGTCAACCATCACTGCAGCAATCCACCAGTCGGGGCTTTATGGCAGAGTGGCCCGAAGGAAGCCTCTCCTCAGTGCAAGACACATGAAAGCCCGCATGGAGTTTGCTAAAAAACACCTGAAGGACTCCAAGATGGTGATAAATAAAATCCTCTGGTCTGATGAGACCAAGATAGAACTTTTTGGCCTTAATTCTAAGCGGTATGTGTGGAGAAAACCAGGCACTGCTCATCACCTGTCCAATACAGTCTCAACAGTGAAGCATGGTGGTGGCAGCATCATGCTGTGGGGGTGTTTTTCAGCTGCAGGGACAGGACGACTGGTTGCAATCGAGGGAAAGATGAATGCGGCCAAGTACAGGGATATCCTGGACGAAAACCTTTTCCAGAGTGCTCTGGACCTCAGACTGGGCCGAAGGTTTACCTTCCAACAAGACAATGACCCTAAGCACACCGCTAAAATAACGAAGGAGTGGCTTCACAACAACTCTGTGGCTGTTCTTGAATGGCCCAGCCAGAGCCCTGACTTAAACCCAATTGAGCATCTCTGGAGAGACCTGAAAATGACTGTCCACCAACGTTTACCATCCAACCTGACAGAACTGGAGAGGATCTGCAAGGAGGAATGGCAGAGGATACCCAAATCCAGATGTGAGAAACTTGTTGCATCTTTCCCAAAACGACTCATGGCTGTATTAGATCAAAAGGGTGCTTCTACTAAATACTGAACAAAGGGTCTGAATACTTATGACCATGTGATATTTCAGTTTTTTGTTTTTTAATAAATATGCAAAAATTTCTAAATTTCTGTTTTTTTCTGTCAAGATGGGTTGCTGAGTGTACATTACTGAGAAATAAAATGAACTTTTTTGATTTTTGGAAAAAGGCTGCAATGAAACAAAGAGTGAAAAATTTAAAGGGGTCTGAATACTTTCCGTACCCACTGTATGTTTCGCTGCACTGCTACACTACATTGTCATTCCGTGCTTAAATTAAATAAGACACACTCGTTGTGTGTTGTAATTCGATCAGGGAAAAAGTACAGTAAAATTCAAGTGTGTGATCCTAACAATTTGTTGGGATGAAAAAAAAAGAATTCCAAGTTTTGGTAAAAGAGGTGCGTGCATCAACTTTGTCTAAATCCCATCTAATCTGAGTCAGAGGGCAGCCCCTGAGGAACCATTAACAGCTCCAGAAAATATTTTCTGCTCTCACTCAGATTTCTGTCTCAGTGATTAGTGCTGATGTTTATTTAAAAAGTGTGTCTGTCTGCTTATGTATGAAAAAATCTCCACTATGCCCTTTAGGAAGTGAAATTACTCAATTTAAATGTTTCATGGGTTTTAAATACTCTAGATTATTAATTTATCTTTAAGGCCTTAGAACCTACAGTAACATTTAGTTAGCAGAGCACTGGAAATGCAAATTGGCCTCCTCAAAATAATTACACTGTCATGGTACATTTTCCACAAATTACATTAAGAGAATGGATTCACGCCTTTCTCAGGGTGATGAAACTAATCATATGCATACAATCTGAACAAAAACGTCTGAGTAGTGGCAATGATTTTCCTATTAACTAAGCTATCGTTGCAGTTGGTGCATGCCTTTGACCTGTCGGTGTTAATGCGAGGTCTGAGATAATATCCTGACTACTAAGTGAAGAGGTTGAGAGGTAGGACACGGACGATATGTAATGGAATGATAATGTCACACTGTCATATTTATTTAACTATAAAGTGTCAAGTTGCTTCTTGTGCCGTCCCAGTATTTATTTTGAGCAAATTGGGTAAGTGTACAGTATATTGCCTCGATATGGAGAGATGAGATGCTCTTCTCCTGTTTTATTGATTCATTATGATTCACTTTGTTTGACTGTGTATGCCCTGTGTGCGTTTAAAGCAGGAGGCATGGGTGATGTAGCAGGAAGAAATATTATTATTAGTATTATTTTTAAGAAATATTTCTAATATAGATGGATATATTATGGCATGGCAGAAATAATTGGCCTAAAAAAACAAATAGGAATACATAATCATCAAATTGAAGTTTGCAGTGACATTAAAACATGCTGTATGCTAGGAACTCTTTTTGTTAGTTTACAATTTGAGACCGATTTGGACAACATCATTCTGTAAAATGATAACTAGATCATATCATCACAATAAAATCCCACAGAAACGGAATAGCCCAGAACTAATTTGAATTGATTTAATGATGCTAAGGCTTGTTTACATGCACACCTAAAATCAGATTACATAATTAATAATTCAGCAAAGCCTTTTTGTATGATCCAAACTGCCCGTGTCAGTGGTCCGACCTAAGATGAAGCATCATACGGTGCTGTTGTCTCCCCGTACACAAACACAACATGCACAGTTTGGGAAAAGTTTCCCCTAACGCCTTCAGAAAAGTCTACACTGTAATTCAGACTGACTTTGCAAACAACTTAAGTGTGAAATTTCACAGAGACTCTCAAGAAAGCCTTTTGACACATTAAAAAAGATTAGGAGAGACTATACCAGCCTTAGGGGGCTGAGTAAAACTGTTAACTTTGCATTTCAAACCACAAGGGTGGGGGATTTTTTTTTTTAAGCAAGCTTGGGGAAAACCCCTAAAGAGGGAAAAGTTCTGCATCTTTTCAGACTCATCTAAGACCTTGGATATTTTTCTCTCAACTTTATCCTGCTCTTTATTCATACAAAGCTGAGACTCTCCACTGTCCATTTGCATCTGTCTATTTCAGCACTTGCACTATGACCATGGAAGACTTCCCAGTCAACACCAAAGCATTCACTAATCTTCCCTCCACTTTGAGTCATCTCGTCTATGCACAATAGTCACATTTAACAATCCGTCAGCCTCAATACAGTCATGCAATTGAGGGTATCAATTTCCTTCCTAAAATAGCTCAAGATAAGGCACATTAAATATGATTAAACAATGTCTCTGTGGAACAGGGCGAGACCTCTAGCTGTTTTCAACTATCTTTTCCGTTTGCAGATAAAGTGTGTTATACACATATTGGGAACATTTCGCTCTGCCTTTCTTATATCTGCATATCTGATTTTTATTTTTCGCTCCTTCAAGTGATAGTTGCATGACAACCCTCGCCTTTCACGGGGGAATATTCCAACACGGTTGTCACCCGCGCCATATGAATTAGAATTTGACTGGTGTTTACTCATTATATTATGGTATGTATCTGCAGCCACGTTCTGTCTTTCGGTGCTTTTATTTTTTATTTAATTAATATGCATTCTTTATAACAATGAAACAACTACTCACAATAAGTATTCCTTTTGGTGCAATGACCAGGTGCATTTACAGGAACAGCTAACACATCTACAGCTATCTTTGAGT
>CM049379.1:33057565-33067565 GCA_026937815.1 Etheostoma perlongum
ATTGCGCCAGGTGTTGTCAATCATCTACAATGCAAAATATACCAAATAACACTGAACAGTATTATGCCTTTGATGCATTCGGCTCAGAGTGAAGAGAGGGTCAGTCCTTAACCACAACACTGGCGGCTCGATCCCAAATTGAAATGGGGAGGCCATCCCTTAAGATGCCTCCAGAGTTTGAGCCTCATAAGGGGAGCAGAGGAAAGGTCACCAACCCTATCATGATCTCAGGGAGCTGAGACACCGCCAGGGTGGTCTAGAGTCTGCATCCTCTGCATTATTAGTGGGAGACTAGGGAGCGAGCTGTGAGGGCCTATCATTCTGCCATGTTGTGACAGCGAGTGCCATCCGCAATGCCCTGCCTGTTGAGAGATGGGGAGTGTCACGGCATGGCTTGACTGGCACAGTGTGAACTGAAGCCTCCTTAGGGCGCTCATGTGGAAGGATCCATCTCTGCAGCATTTCAAGCACTTGGCTTCACCTAAACTGTCAGCAGACTTCAATAATGCCCATTTGTTTTGTATGGACATGACAACTTATTACGCAGACATCAAGCTATTTGACATTGAGTAAAAACAAACAGATCAATGTGAGAATTCTGCATCTTGTCTGCTGACCAAGGGGAAGATGCTTCAAGATTACCAATTCTTACACCAATTTTTACCAGAGTCAACTAAAGGTGTAAAAACACCTTTAGTTCCTGAGTTTAGGTCCTTTGGTGCCAGAGTTTCTAAAACTTTTTGGTCAAATAAGGTACAAACACAGTAATGAGACCTGAAGCACTGGAACGAGAACCAACTGTGACTCAACTATGGCTAGGACTATGGTTACCTGGTCCTCAGATCTCTGCAGGGTAAATCCAGACAGCTAGCTAGACTATCTGTCCAATCTGAGGACTATGGTTACCTGGTCCTCAGATCTCTGCAGGGTAAATCCAGACAGCTAGCTAGACTATCTGTCCAATCTGAGTTTTCTGTTGACGACTAAAACTACTTCTGAACGTACACATGTTCCACCAAAACAACTTCCTTCTTGAGACTATTTAGCAGAGGCACCGTGGCTTTGTCCGCAGCTTAGCCCCGCCCAAGATGATTGTGATTGGTTTAAAGAAATGCCGATAAACCAGAGTACGTTGTTCTCCCATCCCAGAATGCTGTGGGGACTAGTCAGAGGTCTGGCAAAGTGAAACTAAACGATGGTTAATATCAACCTGTTGAGAAAAACACATTATATTAGCAATATCATATTGAAGTACTACACTACCCACAATCCTAAGCTTAACAGCAATGTCTTTGCTTGGTGGAGCTTGCTGTAAAAATAGAAATGTTTACAGGTACTGTATAGTTAGCTGCTACCATTAAAGTCTATGATTATCTATGGTTACAGTCATTATGGCCATGGGTCATCTTGTAGCTGGTTGGCTTGGTGCCAGGCTTGAACCTCTGTAGTAAACATGTTCTGGCCACTGGTGAGCTCTGTGACTCCAGTGTTTAATAATGGACACGTGAACTGTGCCGTCCATGTCACAGGGTCACAAGTTCACAACCTGTTTCTTTAGAGGCACCAAGGAGCTCAACAGCACGGCGCATGTCATTTTTCTAGACAGCATTAACACATGCACACTTCAGTCCCCAACAAGGACACAAACAAAGAGACGGCTTCAGTGCACTTCACTGACTGACTGTTAATTGAGGTGGAATCATGACTGTAAGTGAGTCACACTTTTTAATGGTCCCAGAAGTTGTGGCACTGTCAGAAGGAAGCCTAATGACAGTTAAGTAGCTCTTCCTCCTCAGTAAAAGCCCCCCCCCATAAAACACACACAGACACATTTCCTCTTGACGCAGGGAAGTGTATCCTGGTTGTAGGTCTATGGACCTGAGGCTTTCAATATTTTATTTACAATGCTGCACAATATCGTAATGCAGCGTGTGGATGAATCAGACAGGGAGAGCTTTTTAATTTCAACTTTGATCTTACCACAGCGGATTGAATCAGATCAGGAAAGGGTGCAGCCTAACTGGATGTAGTGCATTAGAGTTTAATTCAGACAAAAATATCACTGCTTAATGCAGAAAAAAATTCTTACATGGTTACTTCATGGGTTATACAATGGATAACTACTGACGTGCATCAGCACTGGTGTATATTTTCCTGGAACAAGGAGAATGATTGTAAAGCTTTACAAAGAATATGTTTATGCATTCTCTCTCGAACTTGGATATTTGGGGACTGATTGGTGAGGATTTGCTAATGAAGTACACACAGTGATACACTGGTACAACTGGTAACTGGTACACTGAGCAAGGAAGGTTGTGTTATGTATTGTGTTAACTAAAAGTTATTGTGTGTGCCATTTTCTTTTACATGGTGCAAATGTTCCACCTTCCCAAGACTATTTGGCAGAGCCACCGTCGCTGCATCCAGAGCTTAGCCCCGCCCAAGGCAACTGTGATTGGTTTAAAGAAATGCCAACAACCCAGAGCGTTTTTCCTCCCATACTGGAATGGATGTGAGGAGGAGCCAGACCTTCCTCTGTGGAGAAAATGAGTCATCCATTTAGTGCAGACGGTTTATTCATTTTACTAATGAATTATTATGAGTTATATCCCATGAGTTATTATAACAGTTGATATAACAATCTCTTAATGCTTTGGCTCGTGACCCAGTGACAGTGAAACCCGGTTTAGAACATGAGACATCCAAAGTAGGATAAGTTACCGTATGCAACACTTGAAATGCAACGACGCATCTGTCACATATTCTCTTATTGTAAATGAATGATATTCTGTGTGAGCAAAACATTCATCCGGACTATATGACCTCCCCGTACCACTAACTCGGTCATCTACAGTGGGCAATACAGCACCGTAAAGAAAAGAGCTTTAGGACGGCAGGTGTGGTGAAAACCACTTAAGTCCAAAGGGGCCGCTGCAATCAACACAAACTGAAAGTTACATTGAGGTACTTTAAGTTCTGATTGCGGTACTTAGTTTTTATGTTGTTATTTTGTTGATAATGACCTAAAGGCACATAATAAATGTGTAAAAAAATCATCTTTTTACAATGTAAAAATAAGCACACACTGGATGTTGTAAAACCTCAGAAGAAGGGTTGGTGATGTGTTTGATTACTAGAAATTCCCCAGAGCTCGGTGTGAATCAGAGGTCACAGTGAGCAAAGCTTCTGTAGCCTCCACCAAAGCAGCGCTGCTGCTCCGCCGCTTGATGAGCGCACTATTTTGACACTCATCTGGGCCTCCTTGTTAGCTCCCCCACAACAGATCTGATGTGCTTAGACAGGCCTACGCTGCATATTAGTGGGGCTGGTTGGGCGCAGATTGCAGTGCAGTAGGATTTAGCATGAACACGCTCTCTTGTGTTTCCTCCAATCACCAATCACCAGAAAGGATGGGGGAACGGATGGGGGGATGGCAGCAATCATTTTATCTTTCCATGAAACTATTGAGAGGTAAATAGTAGAACTATTCTGTTCACTTCCATTAAAGAAAAAACTGAGCAAAAAGTAAAGTGAGCTATAGTCGGTCTAGGGTCGAGACCTTAGAAGAAAATGTCCTCACTTTTGATCCTGATCTACAACATGAATCCTCACAAGATAGATACACAGGACAAGACGAGCACGCACACAAACTAGTTTTTGGCAACTGAACTTAAAACAAACAGATTTTTACCATTTCGTTTCCACTAAGGGACTTGTCTTTTTAACATTTAATTTTTAACATTCAGTTCCAATAGTCTGTTTGATACTTCTTTACTATCACTCATCCACTTCCTTCTTTACTTGCTGGCTGCTGGTTTTCTGCTGCGTTCCCTAACTCAAATAGCACTGGAGCAGACTGCATGCACCGTATCTATAGCCTACTGTGTGACATGTGTCGAGAGCATTTTAAATACAGGCGACAACTTGTTTGCTGACACACCTTCAGAGATTTTAAATAAAACTAAATAAATTGTCTAAACCAGAGATATTGAGGTGACCCCCAGGGAATCCTCAGAGTTAGTGCAGGGGGTCCGAGCCACCACTCACGACATCTTTTAAGACGTACTTCTTAATAAATGTTGTGCTGAATCTGATGTTTACACCTTAGTAGTCAGCTCTGTGGTATTAAAGAGCATAAGTTATAGTGCATCTCAGGTGTTATGTTATGAAGCTATCAAAAAGTAATTCAACTAGTAGTGTTACTTGTTACTTTGAGTATTGAGTAACATAGTAAAGTAAGGCATTACCTTTTTAAAAGTAACTAGTAATATGTAATCCATTACCTTTTTTGATTAACTACCCCAACACTGGTAGCCATACGGTTAACTTTATGAACCTCTGTACCTTCCACATCCAGTATATGTTTAACATTAAATGATGTGTAAATAATATATGAATATTCCTTTATTTTCATCCTTCCGACTCGGTTTACCATTATACAATATATGTACAGCAGCAAGCTCTCTTTCAGGTAAGGGGTCCTCGGCCTAAAAAACATTTGCAGACCCCTGGCCTAGACGGAAGCAGAACCTATGGGAAGTATTTGATGAGAATGTCTAAAGAAATGCATGACATTCTGCTCAATTACATTCAAACATTACAGATTTAAATGGTACGACAAGAAATAACAGAAAGCACTCACAGAACAAAGAGCATCATCACTATAATCGGGACTGGCTTCCTTTTTGCTGTCGCAGGATAAAGCAAACACAAACTTAGTTAACTGTGTCAAATAACAAATGGCATCTAAGACGGAAGTGGAAAGAGAACAAATGGGAATTATATAATGATCACATTTCATTACCCACTGTTATGCCACAGAGAATACCAACTAAAGCAAACAAAATTGTTTTGATGTCTGTGAAGCATCAGTGCCGGCTGAGTGTTTTGCAGGAATGCTACTTAGATTTTTATGAATGAGCAGCAACGTCCATTGCAATTTCATCTGGGAGGCGAGCACACATAAGGTCCCCTTAGCTGACTCCACGTGTAACGCTGGGATGTAAGATTCCTCTCCCAGGCGCTTGAAAGGGAGAGCGCGGGCGGCCTATTGATTTTGGAGAGCTGGCTCTGTGATTGCTCGCAAGCAGAAAAGCTGCAAATCAAGACTGCTCGTTACTCTTTGCTTTTACAAGCGGAAGATTACTGTGCATCATGTTCTGCCAATGCTGGAGTATGAAACGTGGCCTGTGACACAGACAGGCGTTGTGTTGTAGAATAATGCATTGAAAGAGCCCGAGCACGGACTGACAGGAGCAGCTGGGTAGGGGAAAAGGTCAACCTGAGTTAATCAGTTAGAATCAGGATCAGCTGAGGAGAGAGTAACAGTGTGTGTGTGTGTGTGTGTGTGTGTGTGTGTGTGTGTGTGTGTGTGTGTGTGTGTTTGTGTGTGTGTGTGCATGAAAAATAAACAATCACATGGAAAACAACTGTGTTCCATGTGCAAACAGCTCTCAGAGAGAAGACACAGCAGCAGTAAAATGGGCATCACGACAGCACAGGGATGCTGTGTGTGTGTGTGTGTGTGTGTGTGTGTGTGTGTGTGTGTGTGTGTGTGTGTGTGTGTGTGTGTGTGTGTGTGTGTGTATGTGTGTGTGTGTGTGTCTCTCTATGCCTAATTGTGTATCTTGCTGTAAGAAGTCAAGGAAGTAGAGGATACACTGAAATGATTCCTGCAGAGCGCGGCTATATGCGCCCGGTGTGTAGCAAAAACAGGGTTATGTCAACAAAATGTCTGATACATAACATTGTATAGTTAATACATGTCATAGCATGTATGCGTTCTCTGCCAAGACAAAGGTGGTGTGGCTTCTCACCCGTAACTCAAAAAGCTTGCAGCAGGTTGCGATAAAAATAAACATGCAGCAATTTTGGCCCTGACAGGTAAAAGCACCACGACAGCCATACATTAGTTAGTAGTACTGTTCAGCTGCTCAGTCACAAGCTGAGCTCCCACAGAACTCTCACACAGCTATACAGGTGGACATCAATTTTTCAAGTCGTGTTGACAAAAGCTTTCAGACTCCAGCTCCGATATATACTGTACTGCATGTTTTTTACCCAACAAAAGGTGTGCACTTATACTATATTTTATTTAGAAAAATATGCCATATGTTTAAGCAGCTAGTAGCTCCATGTTTTAAAAAAGTGTTTGTACTTCTATGCAATGTGTATATGCAGGCTGTGTGTGTGTGTGTACACTGTACAGTTAAACACAAGAATAACACACAAAATCTGCATTTTTGTTTCCTCTACTGTTAAAGGAAAAGTTCAACATTTTGGGAAATACACTACTAGATGAGTAGATTGCTACCACTCTCATGTCTGATGTTAAATATGAAGCAACACCCAGGAGCTGTCTATCTTAGCTTAGCATCAATGCCATCTGTTAAATCTGTAGAAAAAAAAAGTATAAAACAACAAGCTGTGGTTTTATTGAACACACTGACAACACCAAGCATACTAGAAATCACCAAGTCATATTTGACTTATTTGCCTTTAATGTGTATCATTTCAGAACCACATGGCTAATTTCTATCCCTTCTGTATCTGCTATGCTTCCCCTGTGTGGTGCAATAATTTTCACTTTGTGTGTAGGACACCCATTTCTCTCCTTCTAACCAGGGAGCCAGGTGTGACTCAACCAAAGGACCCAAGCACTCACCACCAGCAGTCTTTAGTCTTTGTCACACTGCACACTCCCCCCAAAAATACCAAGTGTCATTCAAACATAGCATCTTATATATTCTACTAGTCTAATAAAGAGAGTATATTCACAGATGTGCTAAAAAAAAGGGCTATAGAAGTAGTTAGAACATGTTTCCTGCATAATAAAGTTACAATCTGACATGCACTAACATAATAAGGTCAATATGGGAATGTAAATATGTATGTGTTTCACTGTATGAGGTCACAGACTCTTATCAGTAGTTACATTAATTCCTTTCAATAATTTATCATCTTAAACCTGTATTTTATCATACACACATGCATCTTTTAATAAATAAATAAAACAACCAACATGTAGACATGGTAACTACACTGTAAATTACCCACAGAATAAAAACTGTACTACCTTTAAGTATATTTACAAATATTTGGACTAAAATATTACTGATCCCGGTTAGTCGCGTCCGTAGCTCTCACAGAGAACAACCTTTCAGGTATTACATTATTGCTCGAATATCTCACTAGAGATATGATCTGCGTGGTGTTAAAAACCCCTCTGAGCCTTTCTACTCCAAACACAATTGGTTAGGTTTTTTTATCCGCCTGTCCTACATTTATTGTGTGTCAAACAATTTAGTGAACTGCCCAAGGCTTTGACTTTTCGAAGTTGCTCTTAATATCGTTTGATATCAACTAGTGATTTAGGTCAAGACTCATTTTGTCATTAATGCTAAACAGTTTAAGAGATTTAACATATGGTTCTGTTTCCTGCAGGAAACCTAATCTGCTAAAATATATCATTTGGTTTTAATTGTCTAACAATAATTAATAATTCAACCAGTCAGTAGTTTGTTGGTTGGTTGGTTGGCTTTACCCAATAGCATCCTTCATACAGCAGAACATGTTTAAAAGCTGTGTATCATCCCTTCCAGCAGTGGTAGAAGACGTACTCAGGCTCCTTACTTTTGTCCTTACTTAAAAGTACTAGTACGTCCATGTACAAATACTTAAAGTCCTACAAAATCCTACTTAAGTAAGTTAAAACAGAAGTTTTAGAATGAAAATATACCTAGTTATTTCTCAAATGTAAAAGTACTTGTTGTGCAGAAAAATCCAGTCTGTAATATTTGCTTTTCTTGTGAAATGTCAGAGAAATTTCCTCAAAAGTTCCAAGAATTCACACACTGTCGTGTGTTTTCTTTTAGATGTTTTTCAAATCAACGCTCAAAATGTTATTACCGACGAGACAGAGCTTCTTCTCCTGTCACCGGCATTCACTGTGGGAGAGCACGTTAAGGGGGGCAGGGAACGGGGGTTAACGGTAACACATTTCAAACTAAAACTGAGTCTAGTTATTGGTTGGTTGCATTTGAAGCAGGACGTTTTCATCCTTGAAATAAAATCCAGAGTCCTTTTCATCCGAGACCAATGACAAGACCGAGTGAAAATGCGGTCGCTTCCAAGACCGGTCCATGACCGAGTACTACAACACTTCCTGTTTACACGTGGAATAGCACTCCTTATGACTAGTTGATTAAAATGAATGGGTAAAACTGGTGGAATGCACCTTTAATCTGAAAAGTTACCAGAAATAATAAACCCAATCACAATCTTTGTTTACAATAACTTCCTGGTAGAAAACTGCAGCGTTTCTCTCTCGTCTCATTCATCTAAAACGCATGTTTGATGCTTTCATATGTCAGCACGTTCACTAACATTAGTTTACCTGTTGGGCCACAGACTAAGGACGATGACACTCCCCCATGGCTAAGTAAGTAGATTTGAGAACCCAAATCTGGCAGAAGTGAGAAAATATAGATAGGTTTAAACTTCGGAGCTTCTGGCTTTAACAAGGTCTACTTTTCTAACAGATTTGTTGTTGAGATGTATATGATTACAAAAAAAACATCCCGAAACATGTGTGACATTTTAAATATGCAGACATTTTTGAACAGTACAGGAGAATATAATAACTTCCTCTGTATCAATAAAGCCATTTGCACCGTAAATTGCAGAAAAGGTACAAATTGTTGCACAAACATTCACCAGAATGCAGGAAACAATTTTTTTTTAAACTCAACATTTTATGGGGGGGGAAGACACCCAGACCCCCAGGTTATAATGTGTGTCGTTGTCCCCAAAACCTACGCCCTTGACTGAATATACTTAGTTACAGTGTATATTTGTACATGCAGGTGTAAAGTCGTGTTGGTATCATACCTGTGTGATCCGTGGCTTGTAGGGAGAGCTGCTCTCCAGGTCTTCCAGGATGCTGGTGAGGGAGTCGATCTCAGCGTCCAGACTGGAGCTCTCCGCCAGGGTCTTCTCTGGTGCTTTCATCTGGGAGCAGACATCACACATATGTGTAATACAGCAGAGGAAATTGCCAAAACAGCTTGTAATGACACTTATACCCATTTCACACCAATGGCTCAACTTGGGTTATACCCAGGTCGACTGTGTGTTTGAATGGGGTAACCCTCCTCAATCTACTCAGCTTTGTGACCCAGGTCGCCAGGTGGGTTTGATCAGGGTAGGACTAGATTTACCAGACCTTCCTCCACAGCGCTGTGCTAAGCGGACGGAGCCGTGGTGCCTCTGCTAAACAGTCTCAGGCAGGAAGTTGTTTTGGAGGAACATGTGTACGTTCAGAAGTAGTTTTAGTCGTCAACATAACACTCAGATTGGACAGATAGTCTAGCTAGCGGTCTGGATTTACCCTGGAAATCTAGCGGAATTTCCATCGGCATTGGAGCAATCCCGGAAGTGGAACATGGGGAATATAGACTTGATCAGGGTAGGTTTCAATGTGAAATGTGCACAACCTGGGTTGCTGACAGCCGGGCTGGACAAATTATGTGGTTGGTTGGAAATGACAGTGGCTAATAATAACATACATTTTGTCTCACTGTGCTTTACGCTGGGTTTTCCACACAGACTGTATTAAACTAGGATTATTACAAGCAGCTTCAACAACAACAGCAAGGTGGAGCGGTTGAATTTATTTCCAAACAGTCGGCTGGCAGTGGGTGCCTGTATGGTCAGTAGTCTGCCTGTTGCAGAACGGCAGCGTTGAGTTTTACAGGAAAATCTGCAAAAGATGATCTTTGAATTGTCATGAGCAGGGATGTACCCATGAACACTACCGGTCAAATGTTTGGGGTCACATCGAAATGTCCATTGCACTCCCTTATAGACAGAATACCAGCTGAGATCAGTTGTTTTTTTAACCAGGGCAGCAAGTCAGATTACATTATGTGCTTACATAATTGCAAAAGGTTTCTCCAATGTTATGATAATGGGCAATGTAGATATTGCATTAAAGATCAGC
>CM049379.1:33072565-33270065 GCA_026937815.1 Etheostoma perlongum
AACTTTACTCTTTTGGTTCATCATTTTTTGGGCACAACCCACTCTAAAAATCCACTGTGCTAGCTAGCCAGCTAACATAGTGGAATATTTAGCAACTAAAGGGCCAGATATTTGGAGAAGAAAACGGAGCTAAAAGCAGTGTGAATATTGGACTTGCATTCATCAGGTGAGCTGAAACACAAATCCAAATGAATGCTAATGTTGCTCTGTGTCTGCTGGATGTGTAAATAAGGCCAAATGTATTATTGCAGGTTTAAATTTAAGAACATATTGTTCATTGCGAAAGAGCTGCATTACCAAACCCTCTTCACCCTTTAAGTACCTCTAAAGTTACTCTGAGCTAAACATTCAAAACAGTGAATGAAGATATCCATTTTTCTCATTTTGTTGTCTAAAAGATATAATGCACCATTTCTTAAAGGCAGCATCTGTACAAACACTTCTCTTCAACTGTCAAATCAAATCAGACGCTGGAAAGAGGTTATGCAGTTATGATAAAAGAGAAGCGGAGAAGAAATGGAGCCTCGTCATCCCACGTCGATGGAGTGACACACATAATTGTAGCAATTTGGTTAACTAAGTAGTACTAATCTGGAGTGTTTGGCATGCGTTTCTTTTCCCCCAGAGATTGGAAATGTAAAATGAGTTAGACTAGGTGTTTGTTCTGCCAGAGGAGGAGAAGCCAAATTTGTAGTTCTAAAGTCCACGCTAATCCAAGGATTGCATCCAACCACATGTTTCAGACAGGATAAGGAGTTACATGCCAAATTAAATTCTGATTTGGCTTCTCTTGGCAAAGGACTTAACACTGAATCATTTGACCATGTACTTCTAAGTCCCCAAACCAGACATGAGCTTTGCAAATTAAAGGCTTTTATGAGACGTAATGGGAATTTGTTCCAATGCTAAGACTTTGATGAGTCCTGTTCAGAAATTCCATTTGCTTTCCATGGCTTTTTATCTGTTTTCATTAGAATTTAATTGATGTCATCCATGTAGTTTATCCAAGGCAGCTGACCAAATTAATTCAGCGCGGGTTCACAGTTGCCTCGACTAAACTGCCGAAGAAGAGAAAGAAATAAAAAAGAAAGACAGAGTGACAATGTTAGAATTGTACACACGTCTTGAACATTACAACATTTCAGAAATTGTCAGCATTGCATTAAACATTCCCTCTGGGTGCTGAATTGTTTATATAATAACCCTGTGACCTCCGTTAAAACTCTAAAAGTGTAAACCTCTGGGAGAGGAACTAAAATATGCTGCTCGACAACAAGGTTGTGCCCCCGGTCCTCCCTCCTCTCGCTCCACCACAGATCCGTAAGTCACTTGTAACCTGTGGCTTACACAGAATTAAAACATTAAGTTTCATGTACATTTCTCTCCGACATTAAAGATGTTTTTAGATTTCTCATTTCAGGAAAAGACAAGTTGTGGTGAATGTTACAGAGATGCATGTTTCTTTGAAAAGGAGGTCAGCGCAGTGGAAAGCATTAATACTGTCATTTAGGAGGTAAAATGTGTGAATGTGTGAATGTAAACCCTCTCACCAGTCGGCTTTGTATCCCCGGCCATCCTTCCAATCTCTCCTTAACACCTGCACTCAACCCTGAAGATGTTTGTGGCTGATTCAGGGTCAGCTAGGAAACAGTCGTTTACTGGAAGCCTTTTCAATTAAGTAGAATGTAATGTTCTAGCTTCTTTTATAAATAACTTAACATTCTTCTATAAAAGAAAGAGCCAGACCAGATCTTAATATTTGTATATTTAAATTATCATGATCTTACTGGCTTCATTTAGCAAAATGCTGAAGAGTGGAACCTGTCTCTAGTACTTTACTCAAGGCCAGAAAGTCCATGAAAACTACTCAGTCACATACTAGAGATGTGTACACACTTAAATAGCTTTGGCTGAACAATTATCACACTGCTAAAAAAGCTATTAAAGCTGCCGTGTGGAATATTCTTACAAACAAACAAAAGTTTACCTTCAGTGTTACTCACCAAAAAGCGCTTGCACGTTGCACCACTTATTATACGTTACACAGAGACTACAGCACAAGGGGATGGAACTCATCACATTAGAGCCTTGGCTCTTACAAAATGTTTATGTTGGGCTGAAGTACAATTAAATATTGTCATTGAGTAGGTTACATTAGTTGTAGATAGGCTAAAAGGGCTTTTGAAGCAGTTATTTTTCATGTGAAAGAAGGATATATTAAAGGTTGTTTCATGAATTTGTATGATAGGATGAATGCCTTTAAAACACTTTTACAGTTTTTTGTAATGAAGTCTCATTTGTTTTTCCGACTGGTCTAAAGCAAGAGTGAGATAAAGAGAGAGTGAGGCAAGAGGAAAGAAACCTAACTTATTTCTTAACTGCTTCAACATGAATCCATATTAAATTAAAAAATAACCAGAACTTTCCAAAGCATAGGGGGTTGTTTGAAATATTACGAAATGGGTGAAAATCTGAGAAAAACATACTGAAAATAAACTTGTATTTTCTACACACAAAAATGACATTTAATAAAAATGTCATTTTTGTCTGCCCACTTCTCTTTCTTTTACCAGAATAATTTCCTGTCCTCGTCAGCGCTATATAAATATAATATATTATTATTATTTTCAAAAGAGGACCTTCTTTTCTCTCAACAACATAATATCTGGGGGGGAAACTTTAAAATTCTGAGATCTGTCGGTGTGAAAATAATTACCGTCACTCATAGGTTAGCTGTATATGCTATTTCTATCATTTCCTTTTCTTTTCCTGTGTGTTTCCAACCAACCAGTGCAGGTCGCAGCGAGATCCCTCACTGGTACCGCCGGGACTCGAACCCTGGCTCTCTGCTGTAGTACACAGAACAACTATCCAAGCTGCGTCACCCAATATTTCGGCTTGCTCTAATGGATCTAAGATCAACACAGGTTTGGGCTGTTAAGCACTTCCTGTTCTGCAGGTTTGCGTGGTGCTTATGCTGTCACGTCATGTCACAGCAGTGTGAAGGAGGCAGAGAGACGACGGCTTCTGTGCTGTGAATGAAGCTGGCTCCATTTGTGACAATGAGGAGTTGAAAGCTCCAAGTGAGCACTAATGAGAGAAAGCAGCAGGAAGACCTACTTAATACGACAACTTCCCCTGTCTTTATTGAGCAATTACTTTTAAGTAGCTTCTTTGTGAACAAGGAATCCTAATCAGTGATTAAAGTTATTTGAGAGGCCATAAGAAGTATAATTGGTTATCGGGGATCCGGAGTATTGTTAAGGGGAAAGATAAAAGGGTGAAGATGGATCCAGCTGTGACACTGGGACTAATATTACATTTTGTTTTTCAAGTAAGTGACACACTTATAAACACTTGAGACATAGTGCTGTATGTAACTCATGACGGCCAACTTTGTTAGTCTAAGACTTGATTGTCTATGAGAAAATGCTTTGAATTTATGGATTTTATGAATACAGAAAAAGGAATAACTCTTTGTAGGAAGAAAAAAACCTTTGCAGGTTGAGGATTATGATATGCAATGGTGTCTGAAGGTTGAGCATATGTTTATAGATTTACATATGTACAATATGATCAGTGTAACAGTGTGTAAGCGCTGGCCATCTGCTCTGTAACGACTTAGGACAAAGCCCAGAAGGACTGCCTTCTCCTCATCATTAGAAGAGAAACACGCCGTGTTTGCCTGTGTGTTGGACACACACACAACATAACCTCAACTTTTATTTATTTATTGCTGAGAGCTTAGTGTCTGTTCACACATGCTGCAATGAGCCAAAATAAGTGCGGGGGTGTGAGACAGTGGACGGCTGTCATCCCCCAAAAAACTGTTCAGGCAGCAAACACGACCTATATTAACGTTTATAGTGACTCCGTAGTCCTCATGAAGTAAGCCACGTAGCTATTTATATAAAAAAGCTATTTTTATTTCGGCCATCATTTCAGTGTCTCCCTTCCTTCCTGGGTGAGACGTCAGCGAATGTGTCGAGCCAGACAGGTAATCACAAACAGGAAGACCGCAGTGCAGCCCCATACTTTACAAATAAAACACCTAGGGTCAGGGGGATGTTGGCTGTCTTGACTTCTTACAGCAAGATACACAATTAGGCATAGAGAGAGACACACACACACACACACACACACACACACACACACACACACACACACACACATTTCCCCACTCAGCCTGTCTCTTTCTTCAGGCATGGATCTTCTCTCCTATAAGACACACGGTGGTTTTCAGTGTGAGGGGACCGGGGTTTGAGTCCTGTTTGAAAATAAAAGTAAACAGCGAGTCTTTTTTTAACTTTACGTCTCGTGTACTTTTTTAAAATCATCAGCCAACATGGCTAGCACACTTTTAAATTAGACTCTCCACTAGCCTCCACTAACTAATTTTTAATAACTTAATGTAATCGATACTGTGCACTGTGCACTGGGCCAACAGTTGTACAACACAACACGGCATGGTGCTCATGGGAAATGTAATATTAGTAGTAAGCAGTGTTGGAAGATAGAGATAAAATCTTGGTGAAAAACAGTTCTGCAGCCGGCCGTGGTTTGCTTCTTCGACCCAAAGTGACTAGTAACTTTACAATGTTACTAGTCAAGTACATTTTACTGCCATTTGGCAGGTTGGCGCATGTTAATTGAAAACCGTTATGACTGCCGTGGTCAGGTTAGGAGAATATCATTGGAGGGTTGGAAGGACTTGTTGGTGGGTCCACGTGTGTCACGGGACAATCACAGCTCTACTCACTAAAATCTCAATTTTAGTAAACCTAATCTGTTTTTAAAATAAAAATCAGAGAGGTGTCTTTACTCTACACAGTAGCAAAAAAATCTTGAATCCTTTCCAGACTAAATGGAAAAATGTGTTTTCAGTCCTGGGTGTCACTCCACATGCTTTCTCTCCTCAAAGCCGTCCCAAATGTGCTGTGGCAGAGGTTGAGTGCACATTGTTTTGACATAATTATGGAGACATTTCATTCCATCCTTCGCTGTAGAAGAGCAGCTGAGCCCTGCTCTTAATTAGCATGATATGTATAGAGGAGTGATTTATGACTTCATTTGGTTTGGAGATGGAAGGGAAGGATTTGAGGTCTTTGGAGATATACTTGTTTTAAGTGTAAAGGAGCAGACCCAAATTGGCTTCTGCTACCCTGAGGAGAATTCCCACGGGAGGAGAAATTCAAATCAGGAGCAGACGGATTATGTTTTTGTATAAAAGCAAAGAAACAAATACTGTGAATAGGTGAATAGTTTCAGAGTTGGCCTTTTTTCATCTTAAAGCTTAAGACATCAAATGGGCTGAACACTTAAGTGCCTCAAAATGTGATGTTAGGACGTTGATGGAAGGTTTGCTGATGAGTGAAAGCGTGATTCATTACGGCGGAGAGCGGCGCTTTGCTGCCATTTCTTATAAACAAACGGGAGAGAGAGCAAATGAAGCCAGTCAAATGTCACTGCTGTGTAAACTACGCCAGTGTCATAACACAAAACCTTTTCAAACAGTGAGAATCTACTGGAAACCTTCAGCCACTCACTCTAAGACCAAGTGCCAAAGTGGATGTGTGGTAACGGGCCATACATCTACTTTGAACTTGTATCACATGGCTTTATGAGCTACTGAAATAAGATACTTGTGATGGGTATTCCACTGCTGCAAGTACAGTTCCAGTGTGAGTAATATGGTGACATTTAAACATAATTACCATCTAATAGATACTTAATGTAATTGATTAAGTGGCTTATTCACTTTACATTGTGCTTGTCAACTATATAACTATCAAATAGCTTTTTAATCTCACTTAGGGGAAAATTACATTTTCAGTTTTTCAATTTTTTAAGATCATAGTGTATATATTTATGTGATTTAGTATAAAGTACTTAGTGTAAACAGTATTAGAGCTAGGCCAATACATGGGCCCATATCAGCTTGTGTCACATATGTTAATGGTAAATAGGTTGCTTTCACACCTGAGCAGTTCGGTCCATTGTAACTAGGCTGATGTCGATACCGATGTGTAGAATAATCATTTGGTCGATGCCAATGTTGTCGATGTTTTCTTTTGCGCCAGGTAAACAAATAAATCTCAATATAAAAAAATATTAACTAATATCCCACTAACAGTGAATGAGAAAAAATTCCCTAAATTCCCATTAGCGAGTGTACCTGAAGGCACCATAGAGTCCCGTCCATGTGCTGTGTTGTATGTTTACATAACTCACCCACAGGATAGGCTTCTGCTAGATGAGTCTGACCAATTAACACAAAGCAGATAAAAGCGGCCACTGCCATTGGTGCATGTCTTTATTATTATTATTATTATATTATTAAAGGGCCATGACGGTAAATAGGGGGACATCGGCCGATGTATCCACTCAGCTCCTTCACTCGCTGTCTGTCAGCTGATCATCATTTTGTTTGCCATCTTCTAAAATATTAGAAACACTGAGACAAAACCAGCAAAGCCAAGCCTTTCTATATTTGGTGTTGCTCCATTGTTTCTGAGACCAGAAGCGTCGGCCCAGCAACTGTTTCCACCGCGGGACTTGTGTTACCAATGTTTAGATGCTGGACAGTGTCAAGTTACTGGTCTTTCTACACACCTAGCTCACATTGTAGATGTGCAAAGTTTTTTCTGTAATGATTTTATGAAAAAAATATCATTGGATGGTATATATGGTATTGTGTTTTAATTGAATTCTCATATACTAACATGGTATATGTATATTTCAGATATATAATTTATCATGAATATGACTATTATAATGACTATGTGTTGTCTCATAATCGATTATCACTTCATGCAATCAAATAGAAGGAGACCACTTTTTCCTGTGCTCAAATCAATGTTTGAAATCTTACTCAGCATTCAAAGTTCCTTTGATTCTGGGGACAGAACAGACAGGATATGTATTTTCACAATGTTATGACCCTTTAAGATAGTGCTAAGATTTACAGAAGTGAAACTTCTCAATGTGGCTGCATAAGAACTAGCAACACATGAAATGTTATAGTGTGGATAAAAAGTTGCACACTGTATAAAAAAGAAAATATATATATATATATATATTTCAGGAGAACAAAGAAAACATAAACTTTGAAGCAAAGATTAAAAGAAGTTCACTTGCGGAGGCTTTAACACACACTGCAGACAAAACACAAAAAGTAGTGAAGGTATGTGTTCTACTTAGATAAAAGTAGGCTCCAGAGCCCGAGCCTGTGGGTTCTACGGGGACAGTGACACACTCATCGGTGGATTTCCTGTAAATTCTCCTGGTGACACCCATGAGGGACTCTGACATAACAACCGGTAGTCAGTTTGCCTCTGGCCAGTCAAGCACGGAGGAATAAAAACAGCTTATGCACATGGTCGACACTTTTGAACTGCTCTGAGCAAACAATTAGCGGGTTTCTGGTAACTTAGTGGGAGAAGTTTGATCCAAAACAGCCCCTCTCGGATGTTTTTTAACTTTCACTATGATTATCTTGCTACAAAAACATATTAACCTTCATAGGAGACAGCAGACACGATACCATGTTACTGTCACAAAATGGCATCCGTGTTCCTTTGTTTGGTTCTGAGGTTTTTGAAAGAAGTCTGATTTTAATATATTAAGATATAGATATGAATCTATTCATACAAAAAATGAATATATTCTGAATTAAGTTGCTGGTGATGACTCATTCCCGTGTGAATCATTTTCTTGTGGTGATAGACACTCTTTGGTCACACCAAATGTATATTCATATTCACTTTATACAGAACCAAAAGAAATTCCCCATATAAACACCTGACTAAGATCATTCTAAACAGATATTTGAAGAAATACTGTATAGCAAAAATAAAACTCCTAAATGTAACAATAGTGCAAGGCAGCGGCTAGAGAGACTTCTGAAGATACTGATGAGAATGTTATGTACAGTACATGTAAAAGAACAAGGGAAAGTACTGGTGGGAGTCAACAGAAACTGAATCTACAGTCTGTTTTTAGGAATAGGTCCGTTGTCCTCGACATCACGTTTAACACTCGGTTCTCATGCGTAGTTCAACTGAAACAGAGAAGTCCCCGAGAGCATTGAACACACTAACTAGTCACCATGTGTTGATCTACGCACACAGCTGCACACAAAGCCAACAGCCCGTGTGCAAAACATTTTACCCAGGACACTTTACTACCATGTCAGAAAGGATGTCAAGGTATTGATCTCTGGCAGCCCACCGCCTGTTTGTCTTTTTATTCCTTCTTTCTGTCCGTTTCTGCTCTTTTTTATTGCTGTTTTAACTAGCTAATTGTGTGACTGTTATGAGGAAAACTGAAAATAAAGTAAGTGTCACGGTAGAAAGTAATCTATTAGCATCAAATAGGGATGTGAGGTCTTTTTGTTACAAGAGATTTCAAGGAAGGCCAATTTATACCACAATGCATTGGTGCACCTGTCACCTCCTCCATCTGCCAATATCATGAATGCTTTATTTAATTTTTACTATTTTCAAATTTTAACAGGAAACACTAAATGACACACTTCTGTCAATACTGTTTCAAACGGAAGCTAATATGCCTTACCAAGGGAGCTTTTATTGCAGGGCTATTGCACTGGATTGCATTACCTTGTACAAATATTCATGATATTTTGTCCACCTCTCCTTCAGTGTGTTGCAGAGCCGCTTTGGATCTAATCACACACGCATTACATTTATATCAGGGTACTTTTAAAATTCCCTAAAACTCAAAATGTTGCAGCCAAGAACGTTCATACAGTAAAGAAGTGGAGCACTGACTTCTCTAAGCAAAAAGCAATCGCGACTGCCCTTCCTACTGTACATGTACCGCATGAGATCAAATTAAACCCTGACATCTGATGTGTTGGAAGGAATTTGGAGTAAAGGGTCACTGTCTGAGATCTATATGTCCTTCACTTCCTCCTGCTGGGGCTTTAATCAGAACAAGTTCTCCCTGAAAAAGGAAGGGAAAAAAATCGGAGGACAGACCTCGCTAACCGTGCACCGCCCCGTCGTCCCCGGCTTCTTTGTCTGCACAATAACACCAGGTCCCAGACAGCTCATTCCAGCCCAGATACTGGCCCCTGCTAGACAAAGGGACAGAGAGGCGCTGTGCCAAATTGACTTGTCCCTAATTTTTATGCTAATCCTCCATTTTACATCAGACAGTCCCCACATTTGATATAAAAGATATTAAATAAATAAAGAGAGCAAGACCCAGATAATCTGTCCATAAAGATCTTATCCTTTGACAAGTGGAGATGTCTGCAGATGGTTTTACACATGTACGTGTTTAAAACTCTGACAACAACCAGTGTCATTTTTAAATGTTAATGTTTTAATGAAAAATTATGCCATGGCCCAAAAATGAACATATGACCACTGGACTTCATCACTATAACATGCTGCAACCTTTAGATATCAGCAATAAGATGTTAAATAAAACCCCAAAACTTAATTAGTATTTCCTCCATAGTTCTCATTTCAATCAACAGTATAGTTGACCTCAACTAAATCTTTGTAATGAAGAATTAATTCTGAGCATTGCTCATTTTATGTAATTACCATCACAGCCAATGTGAACAGTCACTGAGGTGATGACATATTACCAATGACTGAATTCATAACAGTAAAACATTTACATTGCAACAATTATATCATCTACACATGTATCCCCACCCTCTTTATATTGTTTCATTAATCCTCTTAATTCCCAGACAATGATTAATTGTGGAAAATAAGACAGTAGCTAACGGTTCTAGATTAAATGTTTTTGTAGTAAAATGACATTCTGGAATTACAAGGCTTTAATAATGCTACAAATCATCCACTGGGAATAAAATACCTTTTTTTGGAGGGATTATTTTTATCTTCTTTTTTTGTTTTTTATTTAATAGGACAGCTGAAGACAGGAAATGGGGGGGGGGTGACATGCAGCAAAGGGCCGCAGGTCGGACTCAAACCTGGGCCACTGACGCAGCCTTTGCACATGGGGAACACGCTCAAACAGGTCAGCTACCAGGGGGCCCCGAAAAAAATCAGTTTTATTTTTTATTTTTCTGAAAATATGACAACATGGTCGAAGGTAAATATCAACACTTAAGAGTTCCAGGGATCCTTCCGTCCTTTATAGAAATGGAGGCAACGTCACTGAAACATTGAACAATCAAATACAAAACTGTTTGTGGCTCCAAATAAACACTTTCATTGTATGCTAGTACCTAGACCAGGACGCGTTGTAAGCCCAGGACCCCGTAACTGAAAGAGACACAGAGCAGGGGCCCCCTACTAAAGCAAACTGTTTATTTCATTGTATAAAAATGAAGTTGCATATTAAACTGGGCCTACAATAACATGTAGGGTGGCCTAAAGCCTTTATACATACCCATTTTGTACATAGAGTACTAAAGTATTAAAATAATAATTGTTGATATTATTTTATAAATCACTGTTGTTAACACACATGTGGCACAGTGACTCCTTAGGATTAACTGGATCTATGGAGTCTACCTTAGGGACAACCTTACCTATCGGCCAGTAAGCCTATCAGCAATGGCTTTGTCCCCCAAATAGGCTGATTTATATTTGCTAATAATATGTTGGAATCATGTTCACACATTTTAATTTTCCTGGAAACTTTTACAAAACTAACAGTAATTAGGTGGCCCCTGTGCAGTGAAGATGTCGGATCTAGAACACAGGCCAAATGAAGAAAATCAACCAGATGGGATGACTGGTGACGTTAGTTTGTTTTCTTCCTCGGTGGTGGGCAGAGCTCTAACAGCAGCCGTCTAAGAACAATTTTTACAAAACTAACATCTGGAGTACCAGAGAGGGCCGCACACAAACCACAACCCCCCACAGACAGCAGTGTTTTCAACCCGACAGTGGGCTCACTGCATGCTGAATTTCATAACCGTTTCCCCTGTTTTGGAAATCTAGGGTTCTCAGGGGGGTTTGAGGGTAGACGTTTACATAATGTTCGCATTACAACACATATACCAGATGGTGAGGTGGGACAAATATGGCCGATGACATGACAAGTGTTGTACTTTTACAACAACTGGCTCACTGATAACTTCGGTCAAATTAACTGTGGACTCAATAGTAATAGTCTTTGTGAAAAATGACATCTATATAGGAAATGTGTATCTCTTTACACAAAGTTGTGTATTGTTGTCCTATAAGTTGCTACTTGGAGCATATGCAAAAATGAAGCATCAATGCCTGTGAAAGGCCGGTAGGTAACACTGAGTAGGCGTCTGCCTTTTTCAGATTTATTTATCACCAATGACAATGAATGAAAAGATTTCAAAAGACATTCATGTCGTAGTATTCTTCACAGCAAAAGAGTGAATAATAATAATAATGTTTCTCTTTATTTGCATTGATCATCCTATTATTGTGTTTTTTGGTTGAAAAAGGCTTGCGCTTATTATTAATAACACTAAAACATGACCATATTGGCCTAAAACTCAAACATATTTTACATCTTTATTTGACTAAACACGGGGAGTCTTCAATAAGACAGTTTTTTTTTATAATAAAACAATTATTATATGTTATAATATGAGCTTCTCTCTCGACAGACATTACTCATCAAAGGCAGTTGAGAAGTCATATTTGCCTCATGTAAAACACAGAGTTATGCTCTGTGGAGCATAACTCTGTATGTTTGCTCAACATCATTCTGCCTCATCTTAAATAATCTATGGCTCAGATGTGAATCTTAAGAATTCCAGACTGTAACCCCGTTGCAGTGGAACAAAGGCTAATTAAAGGAGTTCCACTAAAACTCTATTAGTAAATGTGTTTATTGCACATTAACTTGTAGCACTAGATCTTTTTTTAGACAAACAAACCATGAGCCCCCAAGGGGCCTAAAAGAGCAGACAACGCAAGGCTTCCTGGACTCGCACATGACTGCAAACCACAGTTCTTACACTGTATGTTTATTAGAAATTAGGCATGCAACAAGGCCTCTGTCACAATGCAAAGATGTGAGTGCATGCATGAAGCAAAACTCCGTCAAAAAATGTGCAATTATTGCAAGGCCATACGGCTCCACATGATACATACACAGAGCCATAAAAGGAGAGAGGTTCCAGACCCCCACAGCCACACGTGGTCCACCTGTACTTTAGACTGCTTAATGAAAATTCCCTTTGCGTTCTGTCGGAGCACAGCTTAGCAATCCGATGTTGTGATACCGATGGAAACAAGAGGCCTGACCACAAACATCCAAGATCCCTGTAGCTTTAAACTACAATTACACTTAAAAGTAAGAGTAGATGATCAGTGTTACCATGACAATAAAAGTCTCTCTAGCATTATTGAGTATGATGCGTTTGAGTGCCTTATTTTTTTATTTTACATTATTTACTGCTCCTCTGTTCACGGTCTAGATGCAGCACACTGCAGGCCCAGAGTAACATCTTTTATCAATGAGCTTTTTAGGACTATATATATATATATATATATATATATAAATAAAAAAACTATAACCGTGGCAACCAATACTAAATAGCTCTGCTATCTGGATTGAATCGTGCCTTTATTGATTATGTTTTGCAAAGTTTATTTTAGCAGGTCTTTCTTTCTTCTCTAATTCATCACACCATCACTGAGAAGAATAAATAATTTAAAGAGAAGTGGAACATGAGCATTTAGTCATTCTATAAATGGAGAGGGAAAGACAAAATGTGTCTGATGTTTGTAATTCAGGACTGTTGGGGCCGGTTTGATCCGGCTGTCAGAACAGTGAGGATGCGGACTTTGAGCGGACATGGCATGCTAAAGAGAAACTCCAGCCAGTGGGGCAACAACAACAATGTTCTTTGATTTACTTTTCTTGTTTCAGAGAGTGTGCATAGTGAGAGTATAAGGTTTCATTTTAAATTGCTTGATATTAGTAATTTAGTGTGTTGTTACCTGAAGTGTCAGGGTGGGTGGCCTCTCCCGGCGGTTTGTAAGGGTTGAACTTGGGCTTGGGTGCGACCACAGGGGCAAATTTCTTGGGTGCCTGCTGGTGGGAGATGGAGATGCTCGCATTACCCAAAGTAGTCTCCATCCTGGCAGCCACTTGTCCCGCCTGGTCGTTACTGTTCACTGGGTTCCACATGGTTCTGATGAGGAAAGACAAACGCTAGTTAAACTCAAGCTTGGAACTGTGAACTCAAGGAACCAGAATCAGAAAAAAGGGTTTATTGCCACAATTAGTTACGCTTATGGGGAATTTGCCTTGGTGAATGGTGCATGCATATAAAAACAAACATATTAAACATTAACAGAAATAAACAATAAACACAGAAAGACATATATACAAAGTAAAAGTATACAAAGTAACAGAGGCTGAATGGGTTGAGTGCAGAATGTGTAAATAATATATAGTATGTGCAATGGGCAGATGTATAGTCCAGAATGAAGGTTGGTGCAAGTGTAGTGAATAGGGATGGGGGGTGTTAAGAGTCAAGTGTCAGTGGGGGTCCGGGGCCTTGTTGGTGAGGCTGACTGCAGAGGGGAAGAAGAAGAAACTGGACGACATCAGTAATGTCAGTCAACACAGGTGATGGAGACACTCTGAAATCCACTAAAGATCTTTAGAGCTACAGTCAGAACTGAGAAACTATGGATGACATATAAATATGGAATCCAGCTCCAAGTCATACACTGTATATAAAAATTAACTACGTGTCTCCACTTTCTCCCACTGCACAAAAGTGAGACCCAAATATCCCAGATACGGGTGCTGCTGTCTAGAGTCTGCGCAGAACTGATCGGGTCTTTCTCCCACACACACACACACACACACCCGGCAAATGGCGAGTCAATCGCAGCTGTTAATCATGACGTCTTACACGGTTTTTTAAACATCAATAACTAATTCAAACCAAACTTAAACTTAAAACAAGCAACCATGTGAACAGAACTACCTAAAATGGCAGAAACTGTCTTTGGTAAGAGTTTATTAGAAGAAAAAAAATAAGAAGTCATCATTTAATATTCCCCAAGTGAAAATTACATTTTTAAATGTATACTTTGATTTTATAGTTTGGCCCATGTTCTACCCGCTAAAATGAATGGGGGCGGGATTTATGATTGAGATGTTTGGCTTCACTGTTGGGGAGCGTATCTGCATTCTATTACATTTCCTTCCTCTGTCTCTGTGTTGGCGCTCCAACCTCTGGTGGATTTCTGAGGACTATGGTTACCTGGTCCTCAGATCTCTGCATGGTAAATCCAGACAGCTAGCTAGACTATCTGTCCAATCTGAGGACTAAGGTTACCTGGTCCTCAGATCTCTGCAGGGTAAATCCAGACAGCTAGCTAGACTATCTGTCCAATCTGAGGACTAAGGTTACCTGGTCCTCAGATCTCTGCAGGGTAAATCCAGACAGCTAGCTAGACTATCTGTCCAATCTGAGGACTATGGTTACCTGGTCCTCAGATCTCTGCAGGGTAAATCCAGACAGCTAGCTAGCTATCTGTCCAATCTGAGGACTGTCCTGGTCCTCAGATCTCTGCAGGGTAAATCCAGACAGCTAGCTAGACTATCTGTCCAACCTGAGTGTGGACTATCCAGACCCTCCTCCGCAGCGCTGTGGTCTGGAAATTCGAGATTAGTATAATGTTGACCATTTACATCTACTTATAGCGATTTAGTATTCTAGTACATTACAGTAAAGTAAGTTATGGCTCAATAAGAAGTGACCAGCAGCTGACTGCCACCAGTATACTGTATACTTCCTCATTTTGTTCTACTACGTGTTTCTGACAGGCCCAGTAAGACCCACGCTGTGTAAAACGACTAACACTGTGTGATGTCTCCCACTGTTTCTAAGGGCTAGGGCATTACAAATGGAGGAGGCTGGTCCCTGTCCCCATGTGTGCGGAAGATTCAAGTCCACTTTTTGCATTGAAGCTACTGAGTCAGATTATTAAACAGGTATTATTTTGTAAAACAAAAAAAAACAAGGTAATACACACCGTGCATTCATATGTCCAATCAAAAACAACAAAATATTTTCAAACCAAAAATACTTCATAACAGAAAAAGCATTAAAAAAATAAATGATTTTAGTGTTGATGCAGCTGTCAAAAAACAAGATCAGATCAGTGTCTATAAGTTATGTACAGAGATAAATATGTATTAATTTATTTTCAAATGATAATGTATTTACAACATTGTTGTTGTTGTTGTTGTTTTGTTTTAATGGTTGAGGACATCTGGATTAAAATTGTTAGATCAGGAAGCAGTCCATATTAATAGCTAATCCATATATATAGCCTGTTGGGGTGGTTTGGGCATCTGGTAAGGATGCCCCCTGGGTACCTCTCTAGGGAGGATCTCCAGGCACGTCCAGCTGGGATGAGGCCCCGGGGAAGACCCAGGACTAGGTGGAGGGATTAGATCTCCAACCTGGCCTGGGAACAAGTCAGGATCCCCCAGTCGGAGCTGGTTGATGTGGCTCGGGAAAGGGAAGTTTTGGGGTCCCCTGCTGGTGACCCAACACTGGATAAGCGGACAAAGATGGATGGATAGTATATTATACACTCACCGGCCACTTTATTAGGTACACCTGTCCAACTGCTCGTTAACACTTAATTTCTAAGCAGCCAATCACATGGCGGCAACTCAGTGCATTTAGGCATGTAGACATGGTCAAGACAATCTCCTGCAGTTCAAACCGAGCATCAGTATGGGGAAGAAAGGTGATTTGAGTGACTTTGAACGTGGCATGATTGTTGGTGCCAGAAGGGCTGGTCTGAGTATTTCAGAAACTGCTAATCTACTGGGATTTTCACGCACAACCATCTCTAGGGTTTACAGAGAATGGTCCGAAAAAGAAAAAACATCCAGTGAGCGGCAGTTCTGTGGGCGGAAATGCCTTGTTGATGCCAGAGGTCAGAGGAGAATGGCCAGACTGGTTCGAGCTGATAGAAGGGCAACAGTGACTCAAATTACCACCCGTTACAACCAAGGTGGGCAGAAGAGCATCTCTGAACGCACAGTACGTCGAACTTTGAGGCAGATGGGCTACAGCAGCAGAAGACCACACCGGGTGCCACTCCTTTCAGCTAAGAACAGGAAACTGAGGCTACAATTTGCACAAGCTCATCGAAATTGGACAATAGAAGATTGGAAAAACGTTGCCTGGTCTGATGAGTCTCGATTTCTGCTGCGACATTCGGATGGTAGGGTCAGAATTTGGCGTCTACAACATGAAAGCATGGATCCATCCTGCCTTGTATCAACGGTTCAGGCTGGTGGTGGTGGTGTCATGGTGTGGGGAATATTTTCTTGGCACTCTTTGGGCCCCTTGGTACCAATTGACCATCGTTGCAACGCCACAGCCTACCTGAGTATTGTTGCTGACCATGTCCATCCCTTTATGACCACAATGTACCCAACTTCTGATGGCTACTTTCAGCAGGATAATGCGCCATGTCATAAAGCTGGAATCATCTCAGACTGGTTTCTTGAACATGACAATGAGTTCGCTGTACTCAAATGGCCTCCACAGTCACCAGATCTCAATCCAATAGAGCATCTTTGGGATGTGGTGGAACGGGAGATTTGCATCATGGATGTGCAGCCGACAAATCTGCGGCAACTGTGTGATGCCATCATGTCAATATGGACCAAACTCCCTGAGGAATGCTTCCAGCACCTTGTTGAATCTATGCCACGAAGAATTGAGGCAGTTCTGAAGGCAAAAGGGGGTCCAACCCGTTACTAGCATGGGGTATATTTTTGTGGACTTGAACGGCCTTAATGCAGTTACAGTGAAAAGACTTGTTGAGTAAAAGACTTTGCTGTGGCTGAGGACACAAACATCCAGTATTTCACCATCGCATTCTGAAATCACTTGAAATATTTGAACTATTTATACACCACGCTTTTTGCCATCCTTCTTTTTGTTTGTGTTTGTTGTGCTGTGTTCTGATGTTTTTGGGTGTTTATTATCCTCCGTCTGACTGATACAGGGTTTACATTCTTTCTCTGGAGCACAGGAGAAAAAGCCCACGCACAATCATCTTTTAATATCTGCTCAAATCCCTGCTCCTCCTGCCGCCTGAATGCTTCTGACTTTTGCTTCTGTCTCACACCCACCTGTCCTTTCAATGTAAATGCTTTCATTTCTCGACGCTCATGTGGCTAACAAAATAAAAGATGAATTAAAACAAGGGGGGAAAGGGAGAAAGGATCTTAGAATGTGTGACTAAGATTTAATACACCGAGTGTTGTATGGAAAATGTCTTCAGTATGTGGTTCCATTTTATTGATGATGGCAAATAATTCAAAGTGAGATGTCACTTTATATTTACTGGGCCCAAAGTGCACATAAACCCACTAACATCTGTTTGTCTGTTATTTCAAATGACTTATGTGCCATTTTAGGAACACAAAGCTGAACCCCACACAGTGATGACATAAAAGACTCCTCGTCGGTATAAAGACATCTAATTGCTTTGCCTCCATTTCAACCCTAAACTCTTAAAAAGGACAGTTCAACCCAAAAACAAAAATACATATTTTTCCTCTTAGCTGAAATTATATTTATCAATCTAGGTAGTTTTGGAGTGAGTTGCCCAGTGTTGGAGATGTCTGCCTTCTTTCCCATATAATGGAACTAGATGGCATGTAAGCTTTCAGTTTCTCAGTGGCTTTACCCAGATTTAACCATATCTGTGGAGCACTTTGCACTTCCCCCGGGCAAGCAAAGTATACAGCATGTTAATATATTGTATGAATTGTCTTGTCTATGCTACCCTATGTTTTCTAAGATACAGGGTTGGAGACGACCCCAGCATGCAGCAGTGTTGTAGAGTACACCTATTACAAGCAGATGAACACGGTCACAACTTCAGAGTTTCCTTTTCACCCTGCTTGTCTTAGAACTGTGAGAGGAAACTCACACAAACACAATATCTGCAGCACATAGTATATGTGTAGAATTTGAGCTTTGCTGTAGACGTATTCGGACTCCGAACAGATGCGGCCTCATTCCAATGCGTATCTCAGACTTTTCTCCTGCGCTGGCACAGCGTAACAGCGTGTGTGGAGAGAGGTCTGATGATGTTACACTAAACATGACAAGCTTTTTTGCTTATTTAACAGTGACTTAGTGCTCTGTGATCTCCTGCTACTTAATAAGCTAAATAATGCATTTGCTTACAGCTCTTCTGTATCAGCTTTGATGTGTGCAGTGATAAAAAAAACTAAAAGCCCCCCACCTCGTGCAAATGACTGAAAACACAAGAAGACGTGTACAAAATGCACACACGCATACACACGATAGAATGATAGAAGTGAGGCACAGGTCGAAAGTGCATCCGTATTGAAGCCTCATGAAAGGAAAGTCAATTCTGATTGCCGGGGCAGTTACAAGATGACTCACAAAGCTGTGACACCGTGTTTAAGAGTGTTGCTTTATGGGGGGCACGCCAGTCGGGCTGTCTTCTCACAGCTGTTCCACTGCACTTATACAGCTGTCATTGAGGAACTGCTGCAGGTGTTTCTGCTGCATTAATCTTTCATATCCACCAAGGAAACTATCAAACAAAAACCATCCAAAGAGGACCACAGAGAGTACAGAATTCAAACATAAACTGGCAGGGTTCAGAGACTTTTTTTTGAGGGAAAGCATGTCATGCTTTCTAGTAAATCGTCTTTGTGGCTGGGAGACTGAATTGCACGTGGAAATGTATACCAAACTGCAGAACATAATCTGGCAGTGTTCATCTGATATTAAAAAAGCTGTAATAGCTTCAGTAGATTCTTTCTTTTGCCTTTTTTAACATGAACAAACAAAGATGTATGACTGTTACAGCAGTAGTAGTGTTTTTACCTTGATGTGTTTTGTCAAAAACGTTCACCCTCTGAGTAGAGTTCACACTAGAAAGTTATTGTTTTCCATCAGATCTTTTATAGATCTTGATGTTTCCGAGCGCACTTGAAGGAAGCTTCAATTCCTTCATTCGTGCCTTATTGTTGCAGGAAACAGTTGACCAATGTTTAATTTTTATACCCTCATAGTTGTTCTTTACGTTCTTGGGGCAGCGATACAGGTTTCCTCTTTACTGTACCGCAGGAGTCTTCAACGGTTATTAAATCCTTAGTGGTCCCTAATACTGTATCTGAAGTCTCTTTATATAGACCTTAGTGGTCCTTAATACTGTATCTGAAGTCTTTTATATAGACCTTAGTGGTCTCCTAATACTGTATCTGAAGTCTCTTTTATATAGACCTTAGTGGTCCTTAATACTGTATCTGAAGTCTCTTTTATATAGACCTTAGTGGTCCCTAATACTGTATCTGAAGTCTCTTTATATAGACCTTAGTGGTCTCCTAATACTGTATCTGAAGTCTCTTTATATAGACCTTAGTGGTCCCCTAATACTGTATCTGAAGTCTTTTATATAGACCTTAGTGGTCCTTAATACTGTATCTGAAGTCTTTTATATAGACCTTAGTGGTCTCCTAATACTGTATCTGAAGTCTCTTTTATATAGACCTTAGTGGTCCTTAATACTGTATCTGAAGTCTCTTTTATATAGACCTTAGTGGTCCCTAATACTGTATCTGAAGTCTCTTTATATAGACCTTAGTGGTCTCCTAATACTGTATCTGAAGTCTCTTTATATAGACCTTAGTGGTCCCCTAATACTGTATCTGAAGTCTTTTATATAGACCTTAGTGGTCCCCTAATACTGTATCTGAAGTCATTCCTGAGTCTGTAGTTTTTGAGGAGGGGGGGTTGCAAGGTGGAGGCTGGGGGTGTGGCCTTGACCAAATGCCACTTTGCTCATTTGAAAGCCATGATGTCTCTCTCTCATGGGGGGGACAAATTCTCTGGGCAGGCAAAGCAGAGAAAGGGGAGGTAACCTTGCCCCTTATGACCTCATAAGGGGAAGATTCCTCAAAAGGCAGATCAGGATACCCAGGGCTCGGTTTACACCTATGACCATTTCTAGCCACTGGGGGGCCATAGGCAGGCTGGGGGAACGCATATTAATGTAATGTAAAAAAAAAACAAAGTGATATTTTCATGCCATGAAACAGATCAGAGACCCCCTACTACATATATTGCATACAATTTGCATATTAAACTGGGACTACAATAACATGTAGGGTGGAACCTTTATACATATCTTTTTGTGCTACAATACTTATCTATTAAAATAATAATTGTTGGCATGACTTTATAAATAAATGTTAAACATGCACAGTGAGTCCTTTGGGATTAATTGGATCTGTGAATGGTTACCTTGGTGACTACCTTACCTTTAGGCCAGTAAATTTATTATCAATGGGTTTTTTTCACAATCAGGCTGATTTTTATTTGCTAATAATATGTTGGATTCATGTTAGGACAGTAACTCTGAGGACCCCTGTATCCCGGACACCCTGTTGGAGATCTCTGCTATTCTTACACCGCCTCCAAACGGACTGCCAGGTCTGACTGCCAGGTCTGACTGCCGGTTACGTGATTGGCCACTTTAGCGTGACATCGGGTTGGGTTTTTCTGTTGAGTCCGCTGTTTTTTTTTTTCCTGCACTCCCCCCCGCAGCAGCCTAAATGTACTAACCGCATTCAAAACAAATTTGGGGGCCACCAAATCATTGTTAAGTTTTATTAAATTTAAAAATAAATGTCTTAACATGAATCCTATTATTAGCAACGCTGAATAAATGTTTTTAAAAGTGTTTGCTTTTTTTACATTTGGAGCCATTAAATCCAAGTTTACACAACAGTACAAAAGAGGAAATTGCAAATGAAAATGAGTGAAAGTACTCAGGGTCGTCCAGTGCTGTCCGTTATACTGTGTCCCTTTATATCTTAAAGTTTAAAAGAAAAATTTAACTAAGATTTAAAGGGCAATTAAACTGCTCTTCTCCACATTGTGCTTCATTCCAAGAGTAGAGTTCAGTTAAAACTACACATGCCTTGGTTCACTAGGCGCCGATCAAAACATCACTTCAAAAAGACATTGCAGAGATGAATATGGAGATACACTTTGGCTGGCAGGTTTTTTCATACCAAATAGAGGGGTGGGAGGCAACTGAGATTAGTACTCACGGTTTGTGATGCAACGTGCGGAGGATCGGCCATGCGGATGAAAACCTTTTAAAAATTAAAAGGTTCCCATCTGCAAGAAGTCATTGCCGAGTCTTCCCAGCATTGGACTCGCTCTGCTTTAAAGGGCTGGTTGAATGGCTGAACAGGTTAATGCCACATTACACAAACACGAGCTCGCTCCTCACGTCCCACTGTTTGGAAACAGGGACGAGTTCAAGTGGTCATTCTGGATCTTGAAATGTGCAGTAGGGTAAATGTTTGAAAGTGCCGGAAGTCTGACACTATGCGATGTGTTGACATATTAATAAAAGCAAAAGGCTGTTTTGGACCTCTTTCAAGTGTTAAAAAATTGATGGTGGAAGCACAACGCCAGTGTCGGGGGAACAGAGGGCTGGGCAAGTCAAACATCATGTTCTGAAACATAGCCACTGCAAACAGCACGAGGCATGACAAGATCACCACAACACCGACTCAAGAGCAAATACTGTGGGGGGTTCATCACTGATGCTGCTAATTCAGAAGCATTTCTATTCTATTAATATTCGATCTATTCTAATCCCAGAGGATTTTCATTTGTTTGAGGCCAATTTCACTTAAAAAGTCATTAAAAAATTAATCAAACATTAGTATTATATTTTCAGAATACTGAAATATTTGACACTGTTGCAATCTCTATGTTACATGGCTAACAAGCAGCATTTTGCTGACATTATCTTCACATTGGCTGCAGCTCTTTATCACACACTGAGCTAGACATAATCCAGTTGACAAATTTGGGTTTTTAGTGCATGTAAACGTAAGACAGTAAGTAAGAATCTAATTTATTTTATTAGAAAGGATTGTGTTTGGTTCTTTATTTATCCCTATAAAACATGTAGGGTATGGATTAAGTAAAGTGAAACATCACTGTTAAGACCCAACACAGTGAGAGGTCTTGGTAAGTCCCCGGAGGGATGAAAGAAAGAGGACATTACTCTTGAAAAGAAAGTGGTACAATTTTGCATATGTGACCCCCCCGCAATGAACTTTTTCTTCCACCAAAGTGGCTGTTACCATCATGAAAGAATCAAATCGGGACAAAAGCATATGGTCCCAGCCCTAGCATTGATATTGTGTGTACTGTAGCCCAATGAAGGAAATGTTTAGGCCATAGCATTTCTGTCATGGTCCAATTATGGTCCACAGTCCTTTATTCGTTGATTACTGGTCTACAACCTTTCACCAAGAGAAGAACAGGAGCGGTCTCAAAGAAGTGAAAGCAGGGACACAAAGATCTGACTTAACTCTGTGTGTGTGTGTGTGTGTGTGTGTGTGGTTGGGGGGGGGGTACCTCCTCAGGGGGGTCTTGATACATTACAGTGAAGCAACTTCACCTTTAACACCAACAACAATGTTGTTGTCCTGTTTCAACACTGCTGTGTCACAGTCACTTGCTGTAAGTCAATCCACAGCCCTCGCCACGTTAACCAAAACCATCTATGACAACAAGAGACAAAAAAGCTAGCAGGCAAAATCCCCTTTGTGTTGTGTCAAAGCAAGTGTGTTCAGAGCTCTGTGAAGAAGAGGGTCTCAATCACAACTCATCGTGTCTCCACTCAGACAGTAACCCGGTGAGAGGCGGCTGATGCCAGTTGGACAGAAGTGGCTGGGACAGCAAGTGTTCCCCAGAGAAAGACAGAACCAACTTGTTAGGCAGGTTGCAGCAACAGACATCAACGGTTACTCGTGTACTTCTACATCAGCGGTGCAACCGTGTGCTCTTTCTTTTCCCATCTACCAACAAAAGCTATCTACGCGAGGCTATCTGATGAATACCTTATCAGATGCTTCAACTGTTTCCGACATGAGGTCAGCGCTGTAAACTGTCACCTTGTGGGAGTTTTAAATTGCAAATTGTTCTTAAACCATTGATGGAAATAGTAGTACAGTGTGTTTAAACAGCAAAAGTTTACCTGTCAATTTTGCCTCTCCACTCCAAAGTATTTATCCGTTGTTTGTACCTAACCGATCCTAATAAAAAAAATAATTAAAAAAAGAAGAGGTATATCAGATACTTCTACATATGGGTTTTTTTGCAAGCAAAATAGTTGATTTTTCTGGCTTGGAAAAGTGTGAATAGGCCTAGTATTGGTCGGTGGCTTAGGGAAATCTCTTCTTGCCTAACAATGGACAGAATAACATTTATGGCTAGGGATAGACAAGATACTTTCAAACAGGTTTGGGGACCATTCATGGACTTTGTTGAACAAAATGATGAGGTAATATACTGGCAAATGCGGGGAATTCTGACTAATTTTGGATTTTTCATGTGGGAGAGAGATGTTTATATCGGCTTGTTATATCCTGTAAGAAGGGATCAGACCACGGTCAAAGGTAATTTGGTTTTGTATCAAGTCTTAATAATTTGTGTTGTTTTTATTTTGTATAAAGGTTTTTTGTGTGTTTGTATTTTTATGTTTTAGTCTGCTGCTGTGAGTGCTGTCAGTTGGTTGGTTTTTGCTACTATTGTTTTTCATGTCTACATTTCTGCAGTCTTGGTTAAAAGGAAACTATTAAAATAAAATATTGTTTAAAAAAAACAGTCTGTCTCAGAGTCCAGATCTGTGTGTACAAGGAGCTATCAGACAGTGTAAAGCCCCTCATAATTAGGCTAATTACACAGAGGGATAATATGAAGGTTAATCAAATGATAAACATTTGCAAAGACCGATTTGTTTTCCCCATTAGCAATTGTGAAGACCCCAACCAGCTGATAAGCATTACAAATGAGATTTGGAGCTGTGACTACTACAAAGAGTAAAGCCCCCACCCCCACCTCCAGCCCCCTGAGCAAAGCAGGAATAAAAAAATAAAGAAAAAACAGGATAATGGGTTAGAAATGAAAAGGTAGCTGCACTGATTTTACTCAAGTTGAAAATAGCTCCAATGTGTGAAATGTGCTAATGTTGGTTTGGAAAGTCTTTATTATCAGAAATGACCCATAGTTAGACAAGACAAACACATAATGTACATCTCCTCATACTTTGACTGATTACAGGAGGTTCCTTCATCGGCATTAGAAACTGGAGGTGGTCACGGTGCTACTTTCAGGTTTTTCTCTTTGCTTAAGATGTGATACTATCATAGACCTCGGAGTCTCTAATCTCATCCAGAGCTCCACATTTATATTTGTTGGTTTACGAGTAAGCAGGTGTGTGTAATGTTTGCATGTATGGGTAGATGGATTACTTAACGGGCCTACCGGGCACAGTCCAAGGCCCCAAGGGTTTAGGGGCCCCAGGGGACTACAAAGACGCAAAACTCAGCACGCACAAAGAGACACAAGATGACCACAAAGAGATTCACAAGTAAAACAAGAGACACAAAACGACCAACACGAGACCCAAAAGGACAACAAAAATGACCACAAATTGACTACAGAGATACTACACAGCCACAAAGAGACACAAAATGACTACAAATGTTGCAGCTTTGTAGTTGTTTTGTGTCTTCTAGTCTGGATTTTATTGCATAGTAGGAAGGGAGGGGGGGATGGCTTTCATGTGTCTGTACCCACGGGCCCATTATTTCATAATCCATACATGCATGGACGTGTGAATGCACAGTATGACTGTGTGATTTGCTTTTTTGTTGCTAGATGCCACAGACAGATTTCTACTCCTGGTAATGTGCAATGGAGGTGTTCTTGGTCACTAGGTTCTGAGGATCCAAAAACACTCCCAGGAAACGAGTCAGACACTGTCAATCATATTTAGTCCCTAATCAGGTCAGGTAGGGTCTTGTTTCACTATGACAAATCTCAGTTCTGTGTTCATTTGTCTGAAGTCTATATCCACAACGTTCCACTTCCAGGATTGCGGCGCTGCCGACAGAAGCAGAGACACCATGGCTCCGTCCAGAGCTTAGCCCCGCCCAAGAAGATTTTACTGCACCTTTTCTTCAGCTGTCATTGCGTCTGAAGTTTTCCGCTGTGCTAATTAACTGAACATGTTGCAACATTCATACACAAAAAGAGGCTCAGAGAAAGGTTTGAAGGCTCAAAAATACCAACTGAGAAAATCTAGTTTGAATATGGTCTCTACACTTCTTTTGTGCTCTAAATCTCAGAATTACTGCAAAAACATTCCTGCATCACCCAGGCATAAGAATACCACTTATTCCACTAGATAATATCTATGTTCGTTAAAGTAACAGAACAAAACTTCCTAACAAGATTTGCATGACTTTTCTTAACAGCTGTTGAGTAGTTTACTTGAGTTGTTGGCCTTTGCTCCCTAATGACAGAAGCACAACTTTTTCTGTAAATATGGGAATCTGACTTTAATGCTGACTGACAGCTTGTATTGGCTTGGGATATATCAAATAGAATCGGGTGGCTTGCATGACTGGAGTATGTGCTCCTTGATACTGCAAGTGGTAAGATGCGACGTCTCAGGAGTTTATCTTATCTGAGTCTCAGGAGGTTTACTGACTGACAGCTGTAAATATATCACAACACAACCTTAACCATCTCCCGCATACCTCTGTGGTAGATAGCAGACTTGAAAAAATATATTTGCATCAACAGTAAACAAAGAGATGATCTGTATATTTCTTTTTTTTTTTAAACAAATCAATAGCAAATGACAGAAGATGATCTACCTTCACTTGACTGTAATTGGTAATATTCTTCAACAGAAACATGAAGGGATGGATGCATGACGGCCACACCAATAGAAGAGAATTTAACGATGATGCAATTCACAGTGCTGTGGCTGCATTATTCAAGAAAAACATTAAGCATTATTAAGAATAGAACTAAAGTAAGGTGTTCAACTGAATAACAATGCTCAGAAAAAAAGATGTAAATGTGTAAAATGGCAAAGAATTGCATCTGGTATATAATAAAGGAGACAAAAGGACAGAGAACATAGTGTTTGTAGCTCAGAAAGTTAGTCCACCTGGGAGCACTGACACGTTTTCATTTTTAACTGTAAAGTATCCCACTCAGTAGGAGTCCTGGAAACTCTTCTTAAATAACCAAATTTAATGAATCTTTGCTTATGTTATTAAAAGGCTGATTTTCTCAATCAGCTTCTTAACCAATCACACTAAAACCTTTTGGAAAAGCCCAGACGTTAGCTTTCATGATAACCAATCCGACCAATGCTAGCTTTAAGGGACGTGGGCAACAATTAACGTTACGTAACATGATATACAGGTTCATAGTTATGGGTTTATTTTACATACATATGAGTTAATTGTTTATTATGGATCCCTGTTAGTCATCACCTGGGGAAGCCTAGTCTTCCTGGGGTCCAACACAACACAGACATGCACGGTGGTTCCAGGCTGCAGTAAAGTGTAAAGAAACAACAGAGGGTTACATTTGAGTTTGTATTAGATTGTATAAAGCCTGGCTGAATTTTCCTTATTTGCACATTACATTATAAATAAAAATATAAACAAGGCAATTAAAAGTCTTCATTTTTCTTTTGAGTTCTACCCTATGGATTCCTTTTAAAACCATTTAAAAGACTACTTTGGCTTAGATCTTGATTTACAACCCTCTAATGAGCATCTCATACTTCCTGTTCTAGCATACAGCCCTTATCTGTACAGCAAAATAACTAACGTGTGTGATAAATGATTTAACATCCAAACTGCCTTGCTGAGCAGCTGAGGTGGAAACACTGGTCCTTGCCTCCAAAAATGCCAAACAACTGTGTGGAGGCTATGATGGCTGATAATTAAATCAAAGTGTTAATCCACAAAACTACAGCGGTGACAACAAAGTGCCGTCATCCAACGCTGGCCTATAGCTACACATGTCACTCTCGGATAGGTAGCTGATTTGGAATGCACTGGGGCAAAGTCAACAGAGTAAAGCTTATCTGGGAGGGAACAGTGAGTGAGGCGAGCCGCAGACTTGCCTTAAACAGATAAAACATCACGAGCCATCAATTAATTGGCCTCATCTGACAGGCATGGTATAGGGCCTTCCTATCACAGCAGAGGGATGCTTATCTTTCAACAGGAAGACATGTTTTCTTCTTTTTTGCTGTTGCAACCTGCATGTTTACCTGGTGTGTTAATTGCTGCCTTTCATTTCTAAAAAAAATGAGCCCTTGATGTTGATGTGACTGTCAGCGGGGTCTGCTGGTAGACTGATACTAGAGGACTACAGTAGCTGCTCTCTCTATTTTAAATGTGGTCACTGTGGTGGAAGCAGTTGTTCTACAAATGTATAATGATGCAAACTGGTGACAAGTGAGAAGGCTTGGACACAAGACACTAGAGCGGGGCGTTTCAAGGCGAGTCTACGATGCAAGTCTAGGTGATAATTAGGTTGACTGGGGTTTCTCTGTATAAAAAAACACAAAGACTCCTGGAAAAAAACTTTCTGAAATGTAATTTATGAAGACACAGACAGACAGGAATCTGCATCTTATGAGAAAAGTATGAACTGCAAGGGGACACATTTTACCAGTGGACAGAGTTAATTATGATCCTGAACTCACAAAGTGTCAAATGACTGGCTGTCCGACTGGAAGTGCTTGTGCTGCTGAAGACTGGAGTGATGAAATATGATAAAAAGGGAAGCAAGCGTGTAATTTGGGGAATCAAACTGTCAGCAGTGTGTATCTTTATAATGGTATGTGTGTGGTGCAGCAGTTGTAAATCAGTTTTAAATACATGTTTATTTCAAACCTATGGTGATTGGGATGGACACGGCTATATCACTGCATTTTTAATCAGGTTTAAACTGCATCTGCTCCCGTCTTTGGGACACCACTATGATATAATGCCAATGACTAGTGGAGCTATATCTGCTACTCTGAAAATACACTAAATCAATCAACAAAAGGAAATATTAATACCAGGACATTTGTTAAAATAAATCTATATTGTTTGAGTTTTTTGTACATGCCTTGTCACCATGGATATGGTGAATTGACCCCATTTTTGGGGGTGCATATTACAAATATTTAATTGTTGGTTCTTGCTTTTATAATTTACTGCAGTCTCTGAAAAACTTTTTCATATCCAAGCAAAATTATTACATTGTAACTTGAAAATTCCTTAACCTACTGTAAATGATATTGAATCAAATCGAAAATTTAAACAAATGGGGAAATCATTGTTGATACCAGCTCTAATTATTATTTTCAACTTATAGCAATATTTTGTTATTTGCATCATTAGTATTTAAGTCAGATGGCAATTAGAAGAACCAAATTTCATTCATTCATCAATCCTCATTTTATGTCGAGCATCAACCAGTCAGTGATGTTTTTCTTTTGCAGATTCTGCCTTTGTTAAATCGCCAGGAGCTGACGGAGATATTCAAACACCCCCGTTTATGGATTAGCAGAATACATTTGGTGCTTTTCAGAAACCAACCAGTTCAAACTAACTCGGGTGTGTTTGCCCAGTTTGATTGGTTAAGGCTAATGTGAAAGCTGAAGCCGAACTCTGAAAAGAAAGACGCTTTGGCGCTGGCTAAAACCTCTTTGGGGGCGTGCCAAAACTTCCTCTACACAGGAAAAACCCTGGTGTCAGATCCTTTTCCCGATCTAAAATGATACCAGGCTAACCATTGGTTGCCCGATTCACCTCTGCAGTAGTATTGGTTTAGTGACATGTAACAGAAATCCATCACTGTAAAGCAATAAAGCCTCAAGATGTCAAGTTGATGTCAGCGCATCATCTCTCTGAAACGTGAACACCGAGGTCTTTAGAAGTCAGACTGAATTAACACCAGCCTCCCAAGGAATGTGTGTGGAAAATGGCGAGATTTTGTTTCTCAGTTCTGCCCTTGTGTTTCTAAGAGCCAACAGAGATGTGTCTGCTCCCATTTACATTTCTCAAGTCAGAGCAATAACACTCTGCATTTAAACACAACAACAGAAGCATCTCTGAATTATGAACGTCATTACAGCGAGATAGCTGTTCACCATAAAATGAATCCGTAAAAGACCTAAGAATACTTCAGTCCAATATTGGTCGCTGCAGCAACAGTTACTGGTGGAACTTCCAATTGAGATGACGAAAACAGGTTAGGGTAACCAATCAGGATTCAGCAATATTTAAATGGAATCTGATCACAGTTGGTGGGTTGTTTGCAAGTGTCATCAAACCACATCCACACATTTTCCATTAAAACAGATTAACTGAGTTTTGACTCTTCATGAATAATAGCTAAACATGTTTTTAACCTAAATTTCAACTTTGATTTGTGCACAATGTGAACTGAATATTTAATGTTACAGTGGAATCAGGTTTTCAGGGGCTTAGGTATGCTGAAATGCTGTTATTACAACACTGAGACAAAACACTCCACGCAGCGCATCTATCTAGAGGTTTACTATTTATTTGCTGCACAACAGATAAAACATTTCATAAATCATAGAGCTAAGTGAAAGTGATATCCTACAGGGATGGTAAACAAGATTTCTGTAGGAAACAACTGCTGACCATATGTAGCACTGAACACAAAGTAACACCCCTCATAGATGAAAACAACAGTGATTAAAACTGAACTGTGGACAGACGAATGGAAAGCAAGATGTAAAAAACAGAAACAACCTCACAGAAGGTATAATCCCTACACTGTAGCAATGGTGGATTAGCGGATTTCTCAATTCCTCACAGTCTCTGCCATATGCTGCTGCGGCTACACCTTTCCAGTCTCACTCAGCGGAGATTAAATCCTTCAGTAAACTAAACCTCATCGAAAGGTCTTCTAAAAATCTCCTTACGGACCCTCGGCATGCAGTTATCAACACCAACATCAGAGGAAACATGTTCCAAACACAGGCAATTACGACACTTCTGTTGCCTTTAGTGCTCTTTAAAAACTTGGGTCAATATATCATTCTGTAACAACAAACGGAGATGTTTCCCACTTAAGAGATTTCCAAACCTTTTCATATCACAGGTATTGAGCTGTTATTTGAATGTTGAACACAGCTTATCCTCTGTAGCTACAATGAGCACTGCACATCTATCCTCTCAGTCAAACTTCTATTGGGTTTGGCTTGAGGACATAATCCCCTCCCCGCTCCGCTCCCTGGCAAAGCCACATAGAATCAACTCATCAATAACACTTTGTTTACTGAATACAGATGACTTTTCTCAAGAATCCCCTTAGCACAGCACAGGACGTAAAGGCATGAATGAGTGTAAGCTCATGACAATTTCACCGGGGCTTTTTCCTTTTTTTTCTTTTAATACTTGAGCTGCCATTTAAGCAATTGCAGCAGACAGAGATTTCACATTGCAATTGTATCTAAATCATTTGGGCTTGGCCCAATGAAAGAGGCTGACAAAAAGCCAGGGTTATTATGCCCTTTGTCTTGACTTACAAGCATTCCTTCAATTGTACACTCTTTTCTCAGGAAGGCCCGGTGGGTTGGCAGCCACAGCGCCGTTTCCTTCACCCTCTCTCTGTATTCTGCAGCGCTGGGCTGCAGGACCGCAGATACATAACAATGAGGAGCTTTAGGTCCATAACTTCATCATCATCATGTCACACTGAGCCAGGGTTTCCTCATACTTTCACACTCACAATACCAGTGGCTAAGCTCACTATAAGGTTCTCAGCCACTGAGGGAGAGGGTTATTACATCAACAACAACTGGCAACAAAGAGCTTGAGATTGATTACAAATTGATAATCTACACTTTAGAGTTATTTAAAACAGAGCCATTCTTAGTTTGTTTCATTTCCTGTTTAGTTTGGCTATACACCCTTAAGATCACTGGGTTAAATTGATCCAGTGTGGGGAACAAAGCACCAATGCAGTTCTGGGCTACCTTTGCCTGGTACCAATGGCATGCTTTGACCCAGTGTTTGTTTTCATATATAACTGCTGGGTTACTGGATCACACCAACCCCTTCGTGTTGGGGATGCTTTTCCTATGGGTGCTGGGTAAGGTTACCCCATTAATAAATACGTGTAGAGTTGGGGTTTTTAAGGGTACTGATCGGGAATGACCAGGTAGATCAGTCAGTGCCAAATGTTTGGTACCAGAGAGCACATAAGCCCGAGCTTTTCTGTCCTCTTAGCTCCGACACACACCTGCACAGCAGAGCGCTGGTGGATACGGAGCGTGATCGGTGTCGCCTCTGCAGCTTGCTCATGTCACAGCGAGTCAGGGCAATTCCCTTAAAGTGGTAGAAAGTGTGGTTAAACCTTTCAAAACTCCAGGCTGACAACAGTAATGGTGAGCTGAGTGTGGTTACACTTCCTCTGAGACATGCACACCAGCGTTCTCTATGTCCTAGTGACAAATAGCTTTGGACAGATTTTTACAACTAAAGGTAAATCTTCATCAGTTTCTTTCTTTATTGGTTCGGTTCAAATTAGAACGGAACCCAACTCTCAGTACATGTCAAAAGTAATACACCCACAAAAGTGTAAAGGAGTGCATAGTACTTTACACCAGCCCATCCATCCACATTAAAAAGATGGCATTAACAAGTTGTTTGCATGTTTCTATGGCAACAATGTTGATTGGGTGTAATTTCCACCGAGGTTTCTTGTCCCCGTAACTTCTATTGTTTCAGGTTGATTATCTTCCTTAAATTTCATTTTAACCTCATGCTCTGTGACAGTTTAGCTGCCAAAACCCAGATGAGAGAAGAGAGGAGTTGAATAGAACGTTGATATGTTTATCTCAGTCACACTACCTCTGCTACTGCGGAGTACTGCGTTTACTTTTTTTGCCTCTTTAACGCTGTCCGTTGTAATACGTACATTGTACAAATGAAGGTTTTCTTCCACAGCAGATGCAGACTTTAGCTCAGGGATTTCTTACAGATTGCTTTGGCAAACACATTACATCACAGATGTGTTTTTTTTGAAAGGCCTTTTTTTTGAAAGGCCTTGGTAGAAGAACAAAAACATTTTGAGGATTGTGTAAATCTAAAAAATTGGGTACATTTGGACTCCCCATGATTCACCCGTGGATCACTTCTTAAAATAAATCATCTCCATGTCTAGCTCCTGAAAAAAACAAAGTGCTGAAATCCTGCCTGACCAGAAGATTCTGGGTTCAGTTATTTAATCTTTTACTTCTCCACTGCTCACGCTGCAGCGCTGTGACCCTTAGCGACACCCAAAGCAGATTAATTGAAAAGCAAAGTTAAACTAGTTGTTTTTGGAAAGGCTTTATCCTTAATTGACTGATAGCTTTTGCTGTTTATATCCTGCTTCTTAAACCCAAATCCAAACCCACTCACTGGTCCATTTAGACATCCAGCCAGGGTATCTATGTCAGCTCTTAATCACTCTGGGGTTGTCTTAATCTTTCCATCTTAAGCGTGTCTTATTTACTTGTATTCTGCTCCTCACTTTCCTTGTAGAAAGTGGTAATATTGTATAATATATAATACGTATAATAGCGTAATATCATCGTTTCTCATGGAAAGCTACAGTCATTTTTAGAATAGTGCTCCATCCTCAAACCATCAAACATATCTGCCGGGCTGTGAACCAAGGGTGTAATTCAACCAATCAATGTTATGTCATGTAAAATCTTACAAGGTTTTAGTTAGCTTTTCATCTATTTACAAGACTGCATGGAGTGAAAATCAGGTACAGAATTCATAAAAAAATAAAACAGTTGGATGCTATGTTGAAAATACAATGTTTCTGTTCTGGCTGACTTTTTGTATACAATACCATACAAGTACAAAAGGTTAATATTGAAGCGATACTCATCCTCAAATCTTTTTACAAAAACAAAATGCAAGCTACCAGCAGATGCAGTATATTTAGCAATATGTAGGTGAACATATGGGTGTTTGGAACATACTGAGCATACAGATGGGAAAGTGAAGGAGTTACAGGAGTTATGTTACAGGAGGTAAAACTTTGTTTTTAATGGTTTAGATCCACTGTGAACACTGAATGTTAACTGTAGTTTGATTAGCACATGCATATAGATATGTTATATACGTTGTGTATATGGAGAGGCTGCTACGGCAACGGTTTTCTCCAATGCCCAAGAATTCTTTTTCCTTAGGGAGACAACAAAGGCTAATCTTATCATATTGTATTTTGTTATGTTCATAAGAAGCTCTAATCACTCAGAATTAGAGCTCAGTTATGTATATGTATAAAGAATTACAAAAATCACCGATTCCCATCTTTGATTTCTTGGCAAGAGAGGTTAGAAGCCAGTGTGAGGAAAATATCAAACTTATTTTGTAAGTTACTTATATGGCTAAGTTACTTATTATTTGGACTGATATTGCAATTACGATCACGATTCTCGATATATAGAGAGAATTATAATTTTTGTATCATTATTCTCATTTTTATTGAAAAATATTACAATTTACAAAATTAAACTGATCATAGTGTGCTTTTGCGAGGATCTGTAGGATACACCATAATATATTGTATTAATAACTTAATTTAGAACGCTTAGACATCTGTTTTGGAGGAAAGTACTGACATAGGGAAGCATCTGTACATTTTAATTTTTTTAGCTAACCCTTTATCCAAAGCAACTTACAATTGCTATTTATGTCAGAGGTCGCACGCCTCTGGAGACACCAGGGGTAACGTGCCTTGCTCAGGGACACAGTGGTAGATAGATCACAGTGGGAATCAAACCCAGATATCCCACACCAAAGGCACGTCATATTCACCTCCCCACCAATATGAAACTGGGAGACACTGATGCAGATTACATATCACAAATATAGTGTTTTGACTTCATATCAACAAAATCCAGAATAGATGGCAATTTTGCAATGTAAGCAAAAACCAAACTAGGATAAGATTCTACTGGATTTGTTATGGTTTTAACCTATTATCAGGTAGGAAGCGCTATGAAGAAAATGTGAGGAACATGATGAATCAGAGTAAGGACTTACATGTATCCAAACAATGTTTACCTTCCATATAGCATGCTGGTATTAGGTCTGAATGAATTGCATGGCTAGTGAATGACAGAGAAAACATTTCCTTAAAAAAAGGCCATGATATAATTTCCCTGACAGTCCAGCAAGCACCTAAGAATTTGTTGATTTACGTGAGGCCCTTATGTTCCGAAATGAATCAAGGAAACCCGTTTGGCTACAGCTCTGGCCAAGCCCAACAAAGAGTTAAGCATTTTAAATTCTACAGTGAAGCTAAACTGTTCTTGAAATTCAGCTGGCAGCCAGCCTCGCTAGTCATCCGTTGATTTGATGTGTGCTTCAAGGATCTGGCCCAAACAGACAGACTGGGAGCCAGGAATCCAAACAAACAGTCTGAGAAAAGTTCCGTTCATACCATCGCTGGGGCCTAACGAGGACGGTGGTCTCATTGCTCCATTCCTGTGCTACTGAGACTTCTGTTCCGTGTTCTCTTATTTGACCTTAAACTCTGATTGATTCACAGCACACTGCATTCATGCATTTTGCTCATGAATCAGACACATACAATATGAGTTACTCTATGCACAAAGATGCTCAAAGGTCTCTTCTACTCCAGGGTGCTGGAGGAACTAAAAACAATTAACAAATAAACGTTATTGAAAAATGAAATTGATAAGATGATATACAATACAATATGATAATATGATATATAATATGAAAAGCAACTCTTTCATCTGCCCTTTACCTCAGGGCACAAGTAAGTTTATTATTACTAGAAGAATAAAAGTGTGCTAATGAAAGCTGTAGCGGGGAAGGAAGTTTCCTTGGAACACCTGTTCAACATTTTCATATTCAGTGAAGAAGAGCTTAGGTTCCCATATGAGCACCTTTGCCATCTGTTTCACAAAATATAACAAAATTTGGTATTCAACCATTGTGCATGCCTTGCCAAACACAAACATCTCAGAGCTTACTAATTTCAATGTCTGCATGTATACTTTGTGTAATGTAATGTATTTGCCTTATAGGTTTAATACAAGTAAAGCTAGTACTAGTACTAGTACTAGTGATGGAGATGATCTAAAAAGACACACTGTACATTTAAAATGACAGCACTAAAATAACACGGATACACTTCTCCATTAGAATTAAAAAGACACACACACATGACTAAAAACACTGATGAAATTCTCCCCTAAATCAATTAAAGCAAGCAGCATTAGTGTTATCAGGACATGCCATTTTCATAGGGCAGTTGAGGGAGTTCTCCGCAGCTTATCTGAAATAATGCAACAAAGAGTTGGTTAATGAGGAGAAAATCCTTGTGAGCTTAACTAATGCACCGAATGCAGAATCATAATATGCAGCCATTAGGTCATTTCCCCACCGTGTCCAGTGTGTGTACATCTCAGAGTTTTTTTATCTTTATAATCTAAAATATTTAAGGGTTATGAAGTAAGCGATGGTCATCGCGATATCAACTGCCGCAATAAAGACATTGCGAAAGGCTGCGACATATTGCAATAGACATGGCAATAGATTTTTTCTGTTAGTTTGGAATATTTTATTATCATTTTTCAAGAACAAACACAAACAAACAACACCCCCATCACACCTCCCCGAAGGATATTATTTATAGCCAATATTTTAAAGTAGGCATACAATGTTTTGAGGTCAGTCACATTATCCACATAAACTAGATAGGGCTGCCAAATTTTAAGAACGGTGTAATATCTCTTTCTGAGGTTATATGATGCTTTTTCTAAGGGCACACAGTTATTAATTTCCAAATAGCATTTAGTTATGGATAGAGGGGAATCAGACTTCCATGTGAGAGCAGTACACATTCTGCTGCCAGGGCTACTTCCAAAAATATTATTTCAAATTTGTATTGTACTCAAGTGTTTAGTTGTGTTGGATTTCTGGGTGATTCTAGACAAAAATAAGCTTCAGCCTATTATTTTTTTGGTTAGCTACAGTGGCAAATTGTGAGAAATAATTGTTTCTTTCACGTATGTTAACCAAAATAAAATGATTCATCATCATCACATCGAAGCTGAAATGTATGCTTGTTTAGCTTTTCATGTTTTTGAGCCCAGATCATTTGAGTGTGTGAATTCTCTTTTGGTATGAACGGGATGAAGTCGTGGTGCACCACAACGCATCACACAAACACCAATTTTTTTAAATGTACACCAAACGTCACGTTATGACGGTGAATGAGTTCAAACCCACACTGAATAATAAATCCGTTCCTATGCTGGGGGGGCCGTGAGCAGGACAAAGCTTTATTTGATTAGAGGGAGGGGGCTTGGTTTTTCTGCTACCCTGATAGGGTAACGGATCAAATACAGAATGTGTCATGGGACACATGGGCGTCCTGTCCGTCATTAGGACCCCCTCCTGTCCCTCCGCCAACCTTCTATGATGCAAATGCAGCGGCAAGCCACAGGAATGTATATGGACGCAAAAAAGATCTTATCGTAAAAATATGGATTCAATAACTAAATGACTAATTTGCTGTTCATTTATAGAATAAATAACACAAATATATAATTGTATAATTTAGAAATAAAATGCAAATATATTCGTGCCTAGGAATCAATGGAGAGGTGAATATACTGTTTTGTATTTTGTTATAATTAAATAATTACAGAATCGCACAATTTTATATTGTGTACTGGTAGTAAAACATGTGTGCATTTTTTTTCCAGTTCAAAACAGCAAAATGAGTGAGCTGGACAAGAATATCTTAATATTCCAGCCACTCTGCCAGGGGGTCTGTTTTCAGATTCATTCATTTGAAATTGTCATAATGGAATTCTTGCTTTATATAAAAAAAAACTAAAAAAAAACGTAATATGTATAGTGAAATGTATAATTTATCTATAATACTTCATAGATTATGCTGCTTTCTGAGTGTTCTTCTTAAAAATTCAAATGTCCACCGCTGATGTAGAAAAGAGAGGAACAGAGAGTAGAAGAGAATGGAGACCTGTGTTTCTGGATGCTGTATACGTGCATAATGCAAAGATTTATTTTTATCATTACCATTCAGGGCATTATGCATTCTACTTCATCTTTTGGTTATCTTATTTAAATCAGTATCCGGGTCGACCTCTAGCCCCCCCAGTAGAGCGTAAGCCCCATATAGGCAGCTCTCTCTCTTCTTTGTCTGTTATTTTCATATTTCTTGTATAAAAAGTGCTTTGCAAATAAAGCCTATTATGGATTTTTATTATGATTAGGAGAGGTACAATGGTAGAAAGAAAAAGTTTTATGATAAAAGATTACAAAATGACTCCTAGTTAATAAACCAAATCTGGGAGATGTGTATTCTTTACTCTGGTCACCACTACAACTGCAATAACTCTTTTTTTTTGGTAAATAAAAAACTGAATTACAGCAGTGTTCATGCTCTGTGAATGTACAGTATTTACAGCTGTGGAAAGAAGGGAAGAATTAGGTCGAGTACTCACCCAAATGTTAACTCTAAGCGAGGGTGGGGACTACAGGATCAGACACCTAAAAACAAACAAGATAATTACACAGCTCTGAAGACAAAATGACACTTCACACTGAGACCTATCATTTATGGCAGAAAGCATCCGGACGGGTTCATTTAAACTGTCCGATCTTGGGTTGGGTGCCGACGTTATGGTTTGCTTTAGGAAAGTTAGCATTAAAAGTGCAGCTCTAACTCCTGAAGTGAAATCCTAACTTTTGACTGCAGGGGATACACACAAAAATGATAATTGTGAGTGAAATTTCTATTTCGGGTGTTGTGAATGTCCTACATTCTGTTTAGATACAGGTAAGGGTGGGGGTGGAATCATTTTTTGTCTCCAGGGCCCAACGATGTGTATTCCTCTTGCTGAGGAAGTCTTTTGTTCTGATAAATTGACATTGTCAGTTTCCCACATTGCCACAGTGTGGCATATACTATAGGGAGCAGTGGTGGGTACACAGATGCTACATACGACTGGCGTCACTCAATGTGACATTTCTTGTTTTTTTCTTTTCTTTTGAGGGGGGGGGTCTATTTTTTTTCTAACTCTGAACTTCCAAGTCAAGGAAGCAGGAAGGAATAGGAATTAATACACCTACACTCTCCTTCTCCCTTTAGAATGGCAAAAATCTCTTTGTACCCACACCATAATTACGGGTGGGCGCCAGTTTGGGATTGTTATCCATGCCTCCTTCACGCTTTCTTTTTTGCAAGTATAATACAATGTTTTGAAAACATGCAGCTTTTCACAACTTGCCTTCAGTTTCTTTACGCTGCGCTAATGTTAAAGAACAAGTATTGCTTGAAGTGGTGTTGCCTTGTTCTAGCATATGCTCCCTACTTTTCCGAGGCGGCGCGAGTAGCCGGCTGCGGAGGAACAGTAACCAGCCGCCGGGTCGCTGGGGACGCCTTCCTCCAGGGAGACGGTGTTGATGAACAACATGCTCTATTTTGGTGTCGTTTCATGCAGTCTTACACTCAAGTCTCAATTACTGAGTGGGCTTAATGTGTTTACCTCTGAAACGGTTTTACTTTTCCACTTTTAATTAGCAGTTGTAGCGTTGAGCACCAAACACCGTCTTCTTTTTATTACTCTCAGCTAAATGTGGAAATGTGTGCACTTACCATGTTTTAAGTAAATATTAAAACGTTACTTCTGAAGACATAACTAACCTGAAGTGAAACTGTTTTCTTAAACCCACTTTTTGTGACAATGTGAACAATAAAGATGATAAACATGCAAGAGAGACAATAAGCTGATTATTTGATCAATAGAAAATGTATTATTAAAGCTGCTGATGTTAGCTGTGGCTCTGCTTAGTGTAGATCTGGAAATACATTAAAAGTTTTAAAATATAGGAAATTGAACAAAAACATATTCCCTCAGTCATATGCAAATAGCTGTGATTTGATGTGCTGAAGTGTTGAGATACCTGCCAATTAGCCGTTAGCTGTCAATAAAGAAGTGAATGGAATTTAATTTGTTGTCAAAGCATTGAAATGTGACATTCAGAGACGTAACAGCAACATGCCTTTTCAGAGACAATGTGCAGCTTACTCTTTCCTGTCAACCCTCTTTGTTGGGACTCTTACCAAAAGGTATAGAACAGTGGAAACCGTACTCTATCAGAGATATTCAACAGGGGGTTCGGGACCCCTCGGGGGTCCTCAGAGTTAGTACAGAGGAGCTGCCAAATTATTAAAAAAAAGATGTATTTAAAAAAAAAAATTAAATATGTATACATAAATACATATACACTTAACCCTAACCAAAAAACCCAGAAATAAACTCTTAACCCTGACTGCTGTAAAAGACTAAATGTTGGCAGATTAACTGCCAAACAGCCATAATCATAGAAATCCATGTTTTAAAAAAAGTGATTATCTCTCCAGCTAAGAAATGAGAGAACATGTGTTACCAAACCAAAAAATGACTTGATGTACAGTAGCATCCGTATCTGACCAAACGCTCTGATGTTTTCCCCCTGAGAAGGAGGACTTATCCACATATTTGATTGATCTTAGACTTACAGCCTCTGAGCTACAGATCCACTCATCTGGGGCCGTGGCCAGCAGAGGAGGAGGTGATCTGGCCAGAAATCATGGAAAACACCGGTCAGATGGGCTCACGTTCAACTGCTGCCAACCCAAGAAGTTAGGAGAAGAATTATGTTGATTATGCTTGTACCAGCAAGGTGCCTGTAGGCAAATGGCAAATACGCCAAATCCAGCCCTACAGCAAAAAATGATACATATACAAGAACTATACATGACATAACTACAACTTGTCATCATCAATGAGCCACCCCCCCCGATACGTGTAACTGATTGGGTTGTCCTCTCGTATCCTCTCTCTGCTGTTGGAATTTCTGTCTTTTTATCCCAGCTGACTCCTGCACTCCCTGTGCTACCGCGGCTCTCTTTGTTGTGTTGCGTTGTTGAGAAGCAAGATACAGGAACATTGTACATTTACTACCACTAAACACGTAAACTACTAATTGATTCTTTGCTCTGCTGGCCGACAGCCGTCTGCTCTGATGCTGTGTCAGAGACGCTGCTGCAGCTCCAACTTCTGACGCCGGTAAAAGCTGGGGAGATTATCGGCTCAAACTACAACAACTAACTCCTCAATGTTTTTAGAAGACCGGCATGCGCAAGTCCCTTTCACCTCACGCAGGATCTTTATCCCACATCCCGCCCTCACAGCTATCAATTTAGCTATGTATTTTCAGAATGGGCCAATTGGTACCACAATCTAACCAGACTACTTTTCTTTTGTTGGATGTGACCTTAGGCTACATCTACACTACTATGTTTTCATTTTTAAGCAGCATTTTAGCTCCAGTAGCAGAACTAATCTCTCTCCATATTAACACGTCCGACAACGCTTATCACATGACCGTTCGCATCCACTGGACATGCGCATGCTGCTGTAAACAGGAAGCAAAAGCAGCTGATCTTCTGATATTACTCTGCAGTTGAAAATCCTGGGTGCACAATATGAGGAAAATATCTAATGATTATTTTGACTGATATTGCTAAATGATTGGATATTGGAGGGAATGATCATTTGTGTCATTATTCTCTTTTTCAATTAAATAGATTAAAATGATTATAGTGTGATTTTCATAAGGATCTGTCCTGAACAAAGTTGTGTTCTTTAGCCTGTAGGATAGGATTAGTAGGCCGGGACGTCTCTGCACCAGAATACTTCATACAGAATGGTTTGACACATATTTTGCAAATACAGCTCCACCCTCGCTATTTAGATATTGCACTAGTCCATATTGCGAACAAATGTGCAGCCCAAATATATAAGTTGAATACAGAAAATACTTTTGAGAACAAACAACAATGACCATGAGTAAGGCCGAGGATTTATTTGCATGGACCAACGACGAGGTGGACCGGTTATTGAATGGTATGTATTCCTACCCGACAGGTAAGACTGACTGAGGTGCAACGAGGTTGGGCCCGTCCAGGCTACAAAAGCAACCCCACAGTTTTCAAACCAAAACGGGGACGCAGTGTTTCTAAATGTCTCCATTTTAGGGTCTTGTAAACCCCAAGTAGTTGGACGTGAAGCGGTTAACATATTAGATAATAACATAAAATTAAAGATATTAATTTTAAACCAAAACATAGTAGTGTAGATGTAGCCTTACACAACTGCATTTAAACAACCATGCAGACTTACTTTGGATCAAATAGGCTATTCTTAAAGATTTGATGTCACACCACTGACCCTCAGAAGTGCTCAGGTATTATTTTTTATACTCAAGTAAAATGAACCAATTTCACTCAATGCCAAATCCATTATGATAACTTAGGTTAAACTATTTCAGCCGTGTGGACCACGGAAAAAAAAAAATACAATGAGCTAAATACTCAAATTATCAGAGCCATTAAACATTCAGATAGACCAATTTGCTATCAAACACAAGTGATCATCCAAGTACAGTAGACCATTAACACATTTCTAAAGACCCACAATCTGCCAAAGAAATGCAATTTAGGCCCTGAAAAGGTCTTTATTTATCAGGTTGTGATGGACAGGCTCCAAAGAGACTAAAAACAAGTGTACCTTCTTCTAACCTCCATCTTCGTCTTAATGTTTAATTCGGGATCATTCTGCTATTTTTATAGGCTTTATGTCATCTTTTTTAATACGCATGAATGTCTTTTTTCTATTCTTTATTTTTTATACAAGAGCTCGCCCAAGCGTTATTCTCATACAGACCTACCAACGCTGAGGAGCGGTGGGTCCATTCCCTCTGTGGACACATGCTTTCTAAGTGCTCCTCCAATGGACAGCTTGACTGGGGCTTAATGTTTACAGCCTGCAAAAGGTAGACCCAACCAATAAAAAATACATATCCATGATAACACCTGGGCCTTTTCCCTAGGCATTATGGTGTATTTATAACCACTTCTTTGCAGCATCACAGCAAAGTGAAAGGCATGTTCAAATTAAATTAGTGCATGTAACCTTTTCTGAACTAGGTACAGTACAGTCCCACTGGGCTCACAGCAATCTGCCTAGAGCAGTCTAGAGTGCAGGAACCAAGTGGCTCCTTGGATATATACCTGACCTGCAAAGCATTTATAAGAGCTTCATCTGGACCAAGCGGCCTCTCACTTAGGGTTGAGCTGACTGAATGCAGCAGAGTGATTTTCAAAGCCCAGGTTGAATTCTTGATTATACCTCTTGTAGATGTGAATACACAGTCTCATGAGGGGAAGGCTATTTTGGAACAATCTTGTAATTTTCATCTCCACCACTCAAATTCAAAATGCAGATCCTGCATTAATACCTCTTTCCAACAAGCCAAATTAAAAACACTTAACATCTGGCTTTTGTCTGCAGTAAGAAATGTTACAATCAGCATTCATTCCTGGGACAAATGACTGCAGTAAACAGGACACCCAGGTGGAAATGCTAATTTTCATCTCTGGTCCAGCGCAATGCTGTGACACACTTGCTTCCGAACTACTGCCATCTCAATCCCAAATTCCATCCGCCTCCGCCCCCGCAGCACTCGGCCACCAAATTAGTCTGCACGGAGTTTGAAATAGAGACTGAATGAGTAACCAATATTTAAAAAATAGTAACCCCCATAACATTTTCGCTGGCCTCCGATGTGCTTTTTCTGTTTACTAATCCTATGTTGTCAATGTAGCGTATCTCTTTTGGAGAATAGCATAGATACAAACAAAGTTCTTTTGCAGACAGATTAAGATTTTGGTCCCAACCAATCCATCGTCAGACAGAGGCAGCCTCGGAGCGTCTACTTCTATAATCTCAGGGTGTTTTCTAGAATTTCTACAGTGTGTCATTCCTCATCTGCCCACAGGTTTCCTCCCCTGAGTCTCACCTGACCTATAAGGCCTGTATGCTCCCGTGTGCTCCCATCACCGGTTTGTGTTGCCAAATATTTTTCCACTTAGACTAAAAGCCTGAACAGCGACCACTATAACTATACTTGGCATGTTTTGTATTGACATTAGAGCACTCCTTCTTGTATGCCGGTTGCCCTAGAACCAGGTCTCAAAGTCCACCATCACAGACCCTATAGACTTTGACATTAGTTGCTGTTAAGTCTCTGAAGGCTCGCGGCTGTCCTACACTGAACATGCCCAGTCTTTGACTGCTCTCCCACAGACTTCTTGAGCCAACTTGTAAACTTTCAATAGGTCTGCAGTGCTTTAGACATCATAATCATTGCCACTGATCATGAATATGTTCATGGAATTGTAACATACATGTATGCACAGAGCTGTTTAGTGAGGGCATTAATCAATTCAGTGAAAATATCTCTATACTTTGGAACTTGATCCTCTTTTAGGGCCGATTTTCTGTGACTGTCAGGTAAACTGTGGTTTCTCCACCATTCAGCAAAACAAACTCATCAGAACCACAAGAGCAGCACTCTAAATTCACATTCACTCGCTTCTCATACCAAAATGTATCACTGTAAATAAGTATGGTTGTCTCATAATGACATTAATAGAAACCAAAACTTTAAATTACAGTTTTTCTTTGAGTTACTAAGTGTAGGAGAATAAATGCCTGAGGCTTGCTTCTCAATGCTTTTATCTTATTAAGACTTGCACAAACTGAACACGGCTCTTGGATAACATTTGCAATCCTTGAAAGCAGAAAGTCAAATCTCACAATATTTTTGACCAAATACCTTGATATCGAGGCGATATTGTAGGGTTGACTATTGGTGCTTTCATAAAATATTTACACAAGTCTTTTGATAAATAATATCAATAATGTGTATATGTGCACATACGAATGAAATGTCATTCCACTGGCTCATAATTACTGCTTTAACTAAAAATAAAAAGTAAATACATACAAATGCTACAGTGTTATTTTAACATGACATAAAAATATAAAAAAGGAGTTTGAAAGCAGCATGAATATTATAATTGCACATATTGAATGGCAGCATGCCCCGTTTAAGAAAAATACTGTAGATACTTTTATTGCACATTTATGAATAAAAATAAGTGGGTAAGGCAAATAAAAGCTAGAGCAGTCTGGTTAATTCAGAAAATTACATCACACACAAACCAGGAAAAGACAACACTTATGCAATATAACGATATTACAATATCCAAAATTTAAGACGATATTTAAGACAATATAATATCAATATACTGCCCAGCCCTACCTGAAAGGTTGCAAAACAACTGTAGGGCTTTGCTTTGTATGTTTCTTTCTATTGTAATGCTTCTACAACAAAAGGTTGGGACAGTGGAGGGATTTAAAAGATTAATGCATCTAATGTAGTGGATCTGTCAGATATTACCACCAGTGACCTCAAACCTGACACACAACTCACCCACAGCTTAAACCCCACAGGATTCAACTTATAAATAAAAAGAAAATGCATGCAGGGAGCTCAAATAACAAGCCAGCCGTGCACTGAGGCAGGCTGTGTGTCGGTGAAGAGTGGGTGCACTATGGTACCTAATCCACACTACATCAGATACAATTGGATAATCTATCAATGAAGCGGATTCTGGGGCAACTGCCTAAGACCCGGACCATAACCTTTAACCTTCTATGTATTTAGACACAACATGAGAGAAAAGTGGAAAAGTGCAAGTGAATGTGCATGTAGAGACCCAAAGAAGCTTTTCTCTTTAGGCTATGACAAACCAACAGTTTATGGAAGTCCCCTCCAACTCTTCCTATATTCTTGTAATAGCATTAGCAGTGCTTTAAAGTCTAGATATAGCTGCAATAGTGCTCTTAACAGCACCATAAATAAATGGCTTTCATTTAGTTCGCTCCGTTTGGCATTGGCGTCTTACTGTTTGTTTCTATATCCTGCTTGGAATCCAACTTAGGTTAATCAGATCAAGCAACTGATTGACATCATAGGCAATAACATGAAATACAAAGAATTTACAAGGTGGCTCTCCCACAACAAACATCACCTGTCAGCACTCTATACTACGTAGTGCTGTTGTTATAGAAACCGTCTACTTTACTGTGCATTCTGCAGACCACAAAATGAGTCAATAATGGGTTTTATATCCAATGCTTATGTTTTAAATAAAATCTGCCTTTTTACAAAATCTGTTAATGGTGGCTACAGTCTGGTTGGTTAATGAAATACTGTGTTAAGGAGTGGTTAGGCAACTAAAACCATTGGTAAAAGGGCCAATCTTTTGACATCAAAGTGTGTGTATAGGTGTTGGGGAGTACTAAACAAGTAAACAAGTTGCAGCAAGCACATTGGGCAGCTTTGTGTGAAGTCTGATAAATATCCTCAAGTGATATCAGCATCGGTTGACTACAAGTTTGAAATGGAAACAAGAAGTGATTTTAGAAGAAGTGATGTTAGGGAAAAACTGGGTTGTGGTTAATAAAAAGGGGTTCATTTTAACATTGCTTGTCAAGGTGTCATATTGAAATTGCTTGTTTTGGCCCACCTACTAAATCAACACATTTGAAAAGCATAAACTAGAGACCTTGTGGAATTTAGCGTAAAAGGACATCTACTCCTGAACAGAGGATAAACACGGATCAACACCAAATCAGGAGGTAAAATCAGAAGTCAACTGGATAGATTTCATCCCCTAACATTACACACAATCATAGACTGCCCAGATGTTCGGATGCATGGAGGGGTGAGTGTGAGGTTAAGTGAAGACTCGGTCCCAGGTGTAACACTGCCAGAGACAGTGACTTTGAGCCAAGAGGATGATTTGGGTCAGTAGGTAATTGCGTTCTTGGACCACAGGGGACTTGTTGGCAATTTATCCTTCCAATGAGCCACATGAAATATGCACATGTACAGTGTGCCAGTAGACTGATGAATGCAGCTCTGTTAACAGGGCTCTTTCAAACGGTGATAGGGTAAAATTTCTGCTGCAGACACCAGCAACTCCCAGCTTCAATGACACAATAGGATTGTGGCAGAATAAAGATGTTATGCCTGATGTAGCACAAAATCAGAACTCTTCCTACTCAATTAAGCACTGCCATAACATTTCAAACACTAGCACAAAGCTCTGAAATTCTACATTATTAGCTGGTTTCCAAAACTGAAACCAGGTTTTACCAACCACTTCCAATAGTTTTATCTGTCAGGACTGGAGCATGCCAAGCCCACCTTCCCTTCTCTTAATCAACATCTAGAGAAATCGCTGCCAGGTTAAGCGTTAATTTCAATGGGTGAGAAATTATTCCAGAAGCATGCCAGCTTTTATTTTGAACCCCAACACTTCTTTGGTAGTATAGGATATTCCATTACAGCTCATTCACGGTTTAAATTTTATGTCAACAGGGCTTTGTGAACACTTGGTTTGCATCATGGAGATTTGTAAAGACTAAAGGCTACTTTCAAGAGAATAAACATGAGTCTAATATCTACCCGCTCTGGTCCAAGAGATATGGGAATCCTGATTCTAAACGAAAGGTGGCACAGAGAAAACATCACTTTTGGCACACAATCACTCCATGGGTTGATGAACTGTACATAAAATAGACAATTTCAACAACCAGAATGTAAAAATTGATGGCGTCAGAAGCGCCATGAACATCTAAGGGTGTAATCTGACTCAACGCAAAGTAAAATGTTCAACAACAGAACTTTTTTGGACCTTAGTGTCTTTTTCAAGCACTCTGGTAATGTCTTGTTTCTTGGCCGTGGTTTATGCCTCCCCAAAACTCCCTGCTCCAATGAGAAACCACTAGGAATTACTTATATCAATATTAGGACTGGAGATGGGAATTTTGAGAGAGAGAGAGAGAGAGAGAGAGAGAGAGAGAGAGAGAGAGAGAGAGAGAGAGAGAGAGAGAGAGAGAGATAAGCTGATTAAGATAGGAAAGAACATGCAAGAAAGAAAAAACTGAATCTTTATTTTTTAATTGATTCAATGCAGCTATATAGGCTACTAAAGCAAAAAAAAAAAAAAAAAAAAAAAATACTAAAACACTCCAAACGTTTGAGAAGATCATCCCTACTTTGGAGACGGAGCTTTTCCCTTCCAGCTTTCCTGCTCATCATACAAATACAGTACAGGCCAAAAGTTTGGTTACACCTTCTCATTCAATGCGTTTTTATTTTCATGACTATTTAATCATGACTATAATTAGTGGAATTTCGTGCCTTATTAATGAAGTTGGGACCATCAGTTGTGTTGTGCAGAAGTCAGGTTGATACATAGCCGACAGCCTATTGGACGACTGGTAGAATTCATATTCGTGATAAAAAATGAAATTCTTTGAGTCGATAAGTCCATAATTGACTATATTTGAGGGAAACTAATTTGAATGCACCTTAATGCAGACATTTATTTTATTTCACAGTAACCCAGGACATAAAAATTAGGGGTAAATTTAGAAATGCATAAAATTAATTAGCAATCAGGCTAACTTGAGAGAGCTTAACACAACAAACGACCACAGGCTGTGGGAACTAGGCATGGGCCGGTTTGAGATTCTGACGGTATGATAACCTTCAGCAAAAATAACACGCTTTCACGGTACTGTGACATTGCAATTACAGTTTTAACATTTATTATTATGAAATGTCTGGGTAAAAAAGTATTTTTTCCCCAATGAACACAATATATTTTAATTTAATTGAACACGGCACACTGGCAGGGAGAGGGATTTATAAACTACATAACATAAGAGACACAACTACAGAGTTTACTGGCAGCCCTGTTTATCTCTTTAACCTTGCAGCTGGTAAAGTTGGAACTAATTTTAGTACACTGTTGGGTACTTTAAAGTGCTCATATTATGTTAATTTTTCAGGTTTAAAAATTGTATTTAGGCGGTTATACAGGATTAGGTTTACAAGGTTTCATTTTCAAAAAACACCTTTTTTTTTAAAGATTATTCTTTGGGCTTTTCCGCCTTTATTTGACAGGACAGCTAGGTGAGAAAGGAGAAAGAAGGGGAAGACGTCACAGGTCAGATTTGAACCCTGGACCTGTGCATCAAGGCATAAACCTCCCTGTTTATGTGCGCCTACACTACCACTGATCCAGTACCTAGGTAAGGACTACTAGCCAGTCAGGAGCAGAGTATGAGGGCCCTGACAGTACCTAGGTAAGGACTACCAGCCAGTCAAAAGCAGAGTATGAGGGCCCCGACAGTACCTAGGTAAGGACTACCAGCCAGTCAGAAGCAAAGTATGAGGGTCCTGACAGTACCTAGGTAAGGACTACTAGCCAGTCAGAAGCAGAGTATGAGGGCCCTGACAGTACCTTGGTAAGGACTACTAGCCAGTCAGAAGCAGAGTATGAGGGCCCTGACAGTACCTAGGTAAGGACTACTAGCCAGTCAGAAGCAGAGTATGAGGGTCCTGACAGTACCTAGGTAAGGACTGCTAGCCAGTCAGAAGCAGAGTATGAGGGCCCTGACAGTACCTAGGTAAGGACTACTAGCCAGTCAGAAGCAGAGTATGAGGGCCCTGACAGTATCTAGGTAAGGACTACTAGCCAGTCAGAAGCAGAGTATGAGGGCCCTGACAGTATCTAGGTAAGGACTACTAGCCAGTCAGGAGCAGAGTATGAGGGCCCTGACAGTATCTAGGTAAGGACTACTAGCCAGTCAGAAGCAGAGGGTCCTGACAGTATGAGGGCCCTGACAGTATCTAGGTAAGGACTACTAGCCAGTCAGAAGCAGAGTATGAGGGTCCTGACAGTACCTAGGTAAGGACTACTAGCCAGTCAGAAGCAGAGTATGAGGGCCCTGACAGTACCTAGGTAAGGACTACTAGCCAGTCAGAAGCAGAGTATGAGGGCCCTGACAGTACCTAGGTAAGGACTACTACTAGCCAGTCAGAAGCAGAGTATGAGGGCCCTGACAGTATCCCTGAGGGAAGGACTACTAGCCAGTCAGAAGCAGAGTATGAGGGCCTTGACAGTACCTAGGTAAGGACTACTAGCCAGTCAGAAGCAGAGTATGAGGGCCCTGACAGTACCTAGGTAAGGACTACTAGCCAGTCAGAAGCAGAGTATGAGGGCCCTGACAGTACCTAGGTAAGGACTACTAGCCAGTCAGAAGCAGAGTATGAGGGCCCTGACAGTACCTAGGTAAGGACTACTAGCCAGTCAGAAGCAGAGTATGAGGGGCCTTGACAGTACCTAGGTAAGGACTACTAGCCAGTCAGAAGCAGAGTATGAGGGCCCTGACAGTACCTAGGTAAGGACTACTAGCCAGTCAGAAGCAGAGTATGAGGGCCCTGACAGTACCTAGGTAAGGACTACTAGCCAGTCAGAAGCAGAGTATGAGGCGTGCCATGCTAGCAGCTAGGTGAGCATTATAAGGGTTGTCTCTGAAGTAAAGACTGGACTACAACAGACAGCTGGAGCAGTTTGTGAACACAGTTTCTGTAGGAGATGGTAAGTCCCTTTGGGGTGGACCTTGGCCTTTTTCACTTTGTAAACCTATAACATACACAAAACGATATATAACACGATAAAGGGAAAAAGCCAAAAAGCATAATATGAACACTTTAATATAATAAATGTGTCCAATCAGAACAGACGCTGTGCTGCAAAAGTTTACAATGTGATTGTTCAATCTGCTGTTCTAAAACTCTGGTGCAGAAGAAAATGCTGTTTAGTTATAGAGTAATCAAGAGTTAAACACAAAAACAGAAAGTAATCAAAGCCTTAAAGTGATTCTCCTTAATAAGAAAGATAATCTCCTCCACTTTAGCTTGATTCTCCCCAGCTCAGATGTATCCTCAGTGTAATTGCTCTTGTTAATCACGCTGTAATTTGTTGACGAGATCTATTTGGAGGAATCGTCTTGAAAACATACAATCTCTCCCAATCTGGGGATGCCAACATCCTGAAATTAAGGACAAGCAGAAATAAGAGTGAGACCAGATTAAGTCAAGTGAAGTGGGTCTGTGATGTCACCAGAGACTGATGTAACCAACGATCAGCGTCTGTCTCGGCTTATTAAACTAGTAGAGCCACTCAACATCAAAACATAGTTGTTAATAGTATATTTGTTAAGAAACAGCTCACAGCTGATACAGTGGTAATAAATAAAACTGGTATTGTCCTGATGAACCTTAAACAGGGTGTGTAAAAACATTTTATTGCTTAAGAATTTGTTTTTTTAACCTATTTCTACTACCAAATGGTATAAAGCTGTACTTTAAGGCCAGTTGATACCAACATTTCATCCCAAATACACCCAAAGCCTGAAGCACGTCAGATAAATCAAGACTAAGAGTATCCAGCCATGCTCGTGGCTCTGTACTTAGGGCCAGCAATGCTTTGTGCTAAAGTCAGCATGCTAACACGCTCACAGTGAGATTGCCAATATATTAGCACATTAGTAACATGCTGATGTTTAACAGGTATGTTTGCTATGTTCACCATCTCATTTTAGCATGGTAGCTTATGCTAATATTTACTGATTAGCATTAAACAAACTACAGCTAAGACTGTTAGGAATGTCTTTAGTTTTATGGTATTTGGTCATAAACCAAAGTATTGGACATACTGAAATGTTGCTCTGATGATGGCGCTAGAGTGAAGGGACTTTTTTTTAATTCATGGAAATCCATCCAATGGTGGTGGAGACATTTTACATTTGAATCCACAAATGACTGCCAGTCTACAACAGTCCAAAATAATTTGGCCATCAATACCTTCAACATGTTCAGTCATTGCAGAATTGGCATAAATCTATTTTAAAAAAGACATGCTATGGTTCCATGTTTAAAGTGTGTGTTGGCTTTAGTAGACTGTACCGGAGATCTGTATTTCCAGAAAGGCAACACATAAATAAATGCCCGTATAGCACAAGAGCAAAGCATTTTGGAGTTTTAGTTTAGCTTTGTTTTTGAATAGCTTAGAACTGGTCTTTAAGGGAAGAGGGGACAAGCATGCCTGGAAATAAGCTTCATGTATCATTTTATAAACAGTTAATGGCTTAAGAGATTTTTTATTTTTACTAATGAATGTGTAAACATACAAAATCAAGCATCTAATAAAACATGGGAAAAAAGAACAATTGACATTGGCACACAAGGCTTACTAGCTCGAGGCTGAACACTGATGCAGTCCCAGCGTAATTTGGAGATAAAAGTAAAAGATAATCTCACATCACACCATCACTGAGGTCAGCAGCACCAGGCCTTAAAGCAAAGTTAAATCATTTACTTCTTCCCTGTACTACTACCGCCAGGCACCTGCCACTAAGTGTTTGAAGTGTGAAAAGTAAGAGCCACGAGGAAGGTCAGACCTGTTAAGGTGTAGATACCAACACACACACACACACACACACACTTACACACACACACTTAACAAGTTCTCTCCAACAATGTCTATTCAATTTGGCTAGAAACTTTTCCCCTTCATTTCCGACCTCCTCATATTACTGACTAACTGACAGACATTTGTATACAAGGTCAGTCCCACAGTCAGAAATGTTCTCACTGCAGTGCTGAGTTGGTCCAAACTTTTTTTTAAACTTTCCCAAATTATTTAATTATCTGGTGAGCTGGGGAACAGTCGATACCAAGTTCCTGTCTTTTCCATACTTGGAGAGGCACAAGAACATTGTGTGTCTGTATTGTGTCTGATGCAAGGAAATAGCAATGGTATCTCCTTCAAACTTTCAATCAAGTAGTGACACAAGTTCCCCACAAGCAGACTATACATATAGGCTATAGGTTTTGGACAATGAAGAAAAAAAAAAAGAAGATATTTATATAATTGATGGCTATTTTGACAATAACTGCATTCTCTCACTGTACACATAAATGCTAGCATAAAACTAAAATATTAATTAACAAATTAAGCATGTAATGATACTCACAGTTTCTCTCTAGATCTTTGAAGCACAGAAAACTGCTAGCTTCACTTAATGGCAGTCCCTTGGAAGGCTCCTCTCGCCCCTACAAAGCCTTATGCAGCTGAAATGACTCACATCCCCTCTTCCAACCTCTGTCAACCATCATGAGGAGGTAAACATTTCCAAATATGGAGAAAATATGAAGACAGTATTGAGGGCAATATCAGTTTGGTTTGCTTTTAACATGGAATGCCATAATCTGTGAGCCAGAGTCACTCAGCAGAGCCAGTTCTGTGGTGCATACCTTTCACTAGGAATAAGAAAGATGATTGTAGAGAAACTCGGTTTGAGTTTGGCTGACCTAAGATGGGTAACACTACAAGCTCCACTTTTAAATGGAAGATAGGCAAAATGTAGAGAAGACTAGTTAGCTTAAAACCGTAAATGGGAATCTTAATAAAATTGCCAAAAATGCAGAGAGAAATAGACATAATTTACTGTTTTGTTAATCAGGCGACCAGGGCCAGATTAGAAGGTGAAGACAGCCCATTTACTGCGAAAAGCTGCCTTGTCACATAGACTGTGTCCAAGTGATTAAGATTAAGGTATAATTAAAGTCTGATTACTCCCCATGAGTGCTGTTGGTCAGCGGAGATCACGGTAATGTTAACAGCTGCTAAGAGAGAACATTACACGTTCTTGCCTGGAATGGGATGGCTTTGAAGAGCAGCTTGGCTTGACAGTGCTTGTTTCCTCAAACTGCACGACCTACTTCATCCAAACACCAAAGGAAAAGACTCCAATCAGAGGACTGACATTCTTACATGCTCAGAAGTTGTCTGGCACTTAAGAAAAGATGACAAAAACCTGTTGCGATAGAGGTGGTCTGTAGGAGTAGAGCGAGGTGCTGCAATGTTGTTGGAGTGGTATTTTCATTAAAGTCAAACTCTAAAAGACATAATGGTGGCATGTTTACAAGTGTATTAGAAGAGATGGCCAAACAGAGTTACATGACAATGTGGCAGCAGAGGAGCCTTCCTAATAATATCAAATAAGACCTCAATAAATGGCTGCAAAATGTGTGCTTCTGACAATGACCAAACCATATTCAGGGTTTTTCCTGCATAGAGACCCCCCCCCCCCCAAAGAGTTTTTAGCCAGCCCGTTGATTGAATGATACAATTTGAGTTTATCAAATTGTCAGAAATATCAGGAGCATGCATAGATTTGCTTTACATCTACGGAGACTTTGGGATTCATCATTCTAAGAACAACTCCGCTGTTTAAGAACACATCATGAATCAGACGTAGACCTTTTCTTAGGAACTTTCTATACACAGACCACCAACACTTCTGTTGGAGATGTGGGTGTGTTGTGCTAAGTGCAGTTAACGTAGCCTTTAGTCGCTAGACTCAAGTGACATCATTTGAGGCAATTTATCAGATACATTGAATCTCTCCCCCGAGGCCAAAACATGCTTTGTACAACTTTGTTCACATATGCAGTAGTACCCTACTCTTATACCCAAAGGTGACATTTCACATGCTGTGCAAAAGCTCGCAGAAATATTTCAGCAATAAGAAATGAATAGGTCTTATCACTGAAACACCATGTAACACCAGGATTTACTAATAGTAGGGGTGTGACGAGACACTCAGCTCACCAGACGAGACGAGACACTGTCTGGAAATATGTCTGGAAAAATGGTCTTTACTCCGAGAACCGAGGTTGTTTCAATGCAGCAGTAAACAAGGCTGCTCTTGTATTGATTTATGGCCATTTTAAGACAAGGGGAGAACATTTCTCTTTGTTTGATATCATTAAAAGGACAGTTAGGTTGAGCTTTCTAACAGAGAAAGTGATCTCCGGCAGTCAGGCTGCAGTCCGCACGTGTGTGTCAGGCAGGTTTTTTACAACTGCAACTCCGCTACCACTTTGCAAAAGAATCTTGTCATCAGAACTCAGAGTCAACTTTGATGAACGGGGGGGAGACAAGCGTATTTAGCTTTTTGTGTTTACCACGTAGTGTTGAGTGTAGTTTTTGAGAGTGACTGGACACTGAGTTGCTAAGCTGTGTTCACATTGCTTTGCTTAAACCTCGACATGACCTTCCAAACAAGTTCCAGTACCACCCGGGTGGAAGCACTAAAGCAGAACTACAACATGACATCACAGTACAGAAAAAAGCCCAACTGAGGAAAAGCTATCTTACCTTTTCTCCTCTCTGGATGTACAGATTCCTGGAAGGTTGTTGAAGCGATGCCCTTTACTGTATGTGGAAATCTGTTGAGATTGAGAAAGAGAGACAACTCTGTGTTACTCAGAATGATTACATAACTGTTATTGTGCAGGACCACGCCAACATGGTAGGTGGATCCCGTCAACTCATAGATCTTTTTTTCAAAGAGTCGGTCATCAGTGATAAAGAGAAAGATAAGCCATAGACGGACTCTTATAAGTCCTGCATGAACCTGATTGTAAGATGTGCTTTTCAATTTTAGTCTGTCAATTCTCCCCAGGAACCTGTCTATTGGCAGTAATATTTCAATGCAGAGATCCAGTTCAGGTCAATATAAAAAAGGTATCTCTCAAAAAAGAAAACTCATAGCAACATGTTATTTACTTAGGAGATATTTAAATGTGCAACAATTACTTTAACATGTTTAAGTTAGAGGCCAAGCCCACCCACACAGGTGCTGACTAGTCAGGTCGAAGTTGGGGGACGCAATGCTGGGACCTGCGTGATGTCACCAAACTCTATGGACTTGCCAACAGTGTGGCTCTGGAGGCAAGAATCTCAATTTATTTCTTCAACAGGATTGGATTTGATTAGCCAGTAACGTTATGTCTAGACCATCCAAGGTAGACTGACCACGAGCCACAAAGCTGTAAAAACAATAAACCTTATGAAATTAACCTTGTTTGAAAAAAAAAAACATGTTATTTCACGATGTTACTGAGAAATACTACACACTACCGACAATCCTAAGCATAAGCCTGTCACATCATCCCCGTTTGCAGATGGCTGCATCAGGTAACGGAGGAGGCTGTGTCATCTCTGAACAGCAACTGCAGTTAATTCTGCTACGTTTAAAAAAGAATCACTCTGTTATCATGATCACCGACTCCTCACATATGGGAAAATGTTGTTACTAATAAAACCAGGATTTTCCTACTGTTCATTCACATAGGCAAAAATAAATACAAGTTCTTGAGTAACATTTGTGCACATTGCCACTCTTCAGCCCAATGATTTTTAACCTCTCTCTGTGTGAGTGAGTGTGTGTGTGAGTGTGAGTGTGTGTGTGTGTGGCAAGAGTGAGTAGGTGATTTAATGCAAAAATATTACATTTAATTTTCTTTCTTTCCATCATCTAGGCATTATTGTGATCATAGGCTTATCATTTGTGGGGGAAAAAAAAAAAAAAGATAATTTGCATTTCTTTTCTCTCTCATGGACTGAATACACGAGGCTTATCTTTGCAGTTGAGGGCTGCCACTTTAACTAGTGATATTCATCCATTGATGCTTTTAATTACTCATACATGCCATTAAGTTAAATAATGCTTGTCACAAGTTCAAAGAGCCCAACATGATGTCTTCATTGATTATTTTGTCACGCAGACCAGGCAAATCCTCCCATTTGAGAAGCTGTAACATGCACATCGTTTGTATTTTTACTTGAATTATTTAAACCATTATTCAATTAGTTAATCATGTAATTGACTAGCAGTTTAGTTTAGAAGTAGTTCTGTGTGGTTCTTGACTTAGAATAGATAATATACTTGATTGAGGTTGTCAGTTTTAGGTAAATAATAATCATCATCATGCATTGTCAGACACCTATCACTTTGTTGTTGACCAGTCTGTTAACTGTAAGTAACTTACATCAAGTACACAAGAGATGAAGCTGTCTTGGGACAGTAAAATCCCCTTCAATTAAGTTTTCAGGGATTTAAGTAAAAGACAGACAAGAGTATTGTTATGCAAACCAGCGTATTACCGGTCACACCTGAGAGCACAGCAGACATTTCACACGGCACTGACATGTCAATGCAGTGCCCTGTATGTTGTCTAAAGAAATCTGGTGTCCTTATCTGTTCAAAATAATGACCACTTGTTTTCCTCTAACATGATTATAAAACCTTTTCCTGTGGACTATGCATATTTAGGTTAAGGTAAGCTTTTTAACCCTATAAAAAATAAGACCTCATTGTTTTTATGGGTGGGACAAAATCTCAATACAGCAATATACTGTTTTCCTTCATGCCATACGATAATCAATATACTGGCACCAAATATGAATATTTAAATTAATAAAATAAGGCGGTCCAAACAGATTGCCCTGCTCCCAGCGTCGCTACTTCATGGCTCCTTGACGTGCACTCAACACATGAATGAGGGAAACTTGAACATAAGTTAATTAGCTGAAGAGGAGCATGTCATTTATGACATTTGTTTACAAAATTTGAAAAGTGCAGTCTGAACGCAAACCAAATAAAAAAAGGCAACAATGTTGCTCCTTAACACATGAATTGCACCGATTCTGCCGAAGACCCAAGACCCTTAGGTCAATCACTAACTCTACTCTATTTTACACTGGCATTAAAGGACTGCCTGAGAAACACACAGCTATTGTTCAGGTAAGTAGTCCCTAGGTCATTAGCACAACGAAGCTAGGTGGTACCTAGTCTCGCTTTGACAGACCTTCCTCCACAGCACCGTGGAGGAGGGTCTGAATAGACCTTACAGCATTCCTGGATGGGAGAACAATGTTTTTGTTCAAGTTCTATAAATTGAGCAAGGAGATATGTCCTTTCTGGCTACGATCTTTGTTTGGATTTGGAAAAAAGAGTTGCAACTTGGGAAACATGTTCAAAATCGTTTTTATCATAGAGCAAATAATATGTTTTTCATCCAGATGATTAGAAAAGTCTGATCACTTGCTGCTGTCAGAGTAGCAGCAAGGGCAAAGATTGCCACGTATCTGCAGATTACAAGTAATACAAGAAACACAAAAACCACAATGCGTCTTGTCATCAGTTTTGGTACCAACAGACCCCACCTACCCATTATAGAGACGCACCCTAACGTCTGGTCGTGGTTACACTCACAAAAGGTGACACTTTCTGAAAGCCCACCATCTTGACATTACGCACTAGCCTAAAACTGTTCGGGAAACCACAGCTGTTCCTTCCAGAAAAGGACATCCTCATTAAAATAACACAAACAGTAGAATGACTTGACTAAACCTACCGGGGGGGGGGGGCTGGTTCAAAGGCAGTTGAGGCACTCATCTTTTAACTTTAACATCATCAACGCTGTCAAACGAGTCTTTTCAAACCAGATTTTAAAGACAGTTTCATTTAAAGTATCCTGAGTCATAAATGTGTCGGAGCAACGCAAATGTATTCGGTTTGATGACAGCACTCTCTGGGGGGGGGCTTGGGTGTTATTGATTTGAAATCCAACATCTAAGTCAAAGTTTGAATTGAGTCTTTTAAAGAAGAAAGTGGGACTTGTTTTTTCAACGTTAACGGCATTTTAGGACAGAACAATATCTATAGTCTGGACCAAGGTTCTTTTTTCCTTTTCACAAGAGATGAGTACACTTGACAATGTTAAAGCTAGGGAGGTATTCGGTATGAAATCTTTGTGTGACTATGACCCATGTTAAAGTTTTAGAGGAAATCTTGAAGCATGAAGCGAGACGTACACACATGCACACAAAACTTTACAATACATGTGATGCATGGAGTGACACATGATACTGTTGAACAAGACAGCAATACTCCAGCATACCTGGAAATGAATGGGATTTGTTTGGTCGGATTGATTTGTCCTTTAAAAGATTCTAGTTGTTAAGGCAGAGAATGTAATCAGCAGGGCAGACAATAGCTCGGACACAAAGCTCTGAGGCATTGATTCGAAGTGGATAACAGTACCTCACTTGCCATAAGGTGTCAGAAAGTCACTTCATTCAGAACTGTAACTTCTTGTTGCACAGTAAGTTACCTGACCGTCTCTACGGACTTGTTAGAGTAAACGCAGCCTTCAGGTGGGGCCATGCGTGGCCTGGTTGGCCATTCTGACGTCACAAATCAAGGCAGGGATGCTTTTCATAAAGTATAATGTGGCCTGACGTTAATTCATCACGGACGTCAAGAAACGTAGGCTATATGTATGGGAAATTAATTATGTTGTCATTTCTAAAGTTAAATGGAAACAGAAGTCACAAGTAGACCAGCAAGCACACTGTCCTTTAAGTGAATGATAAGCCGTTATCTAAACTAGCAAACCAACGTGGCGAGTGTATTAACGGTCTGGTCGTCCTTTCATAGAGCACCGGGCAACGTTAACGCTATTTCTTTAACAACGAGGCTAAAAGTAGCCAGCGCTGAGCTGTACCGGGACACGTATGAGTCTGGTAAAGTGGAATTCAGCGACATATTCCTCTGCAGAGGGGTGGCTGTAATGTTTCTCCGGTGACAGCCTGTCTTCCGCATTGCTCAGCAGCAGAACACGGGGCTAAAAGCAGAAAACACCCGAGACGCCCAACTTCTGACTTTATGAAATGTCTAATGTCTACTCGCTAGGCAGGACTGCGCCTAGCTCAGCACTAGTTAGCTTAGTTAGTATCCCCATGTAACATTAGGAGCCTACCAGCCAAGGCTACCGTGTGAGTCCACGCCCTCATTGTGAACTCAGTAAAATCATAATATAGGCTAACAAGGCCGAGCAGATTAAAGACGAGCTCGTCCAACACTCCGCCGTACATCGGGCCCACAGCTCGGACCCCGCCGACAACACGTTCCTAGGGCTAGAAGGGTGCCCGGCGCGTCGCTTACCTCGCTCTCTAGGAAATATTACACAGCTTTCCAATCCCACCAAAAAGTGAAACTTCTTGATCCAAATTCTGGGAGAGTTGTAGGCGGTGACGTCACGCTCCGAAATACCAGCCGTCCTAGTCAGTTGAGAGGTTTGCCCATGTAAGGCAGCAGGCCAGCGGTGTCACCGAGCCCGAATATCACGGCCCCGAGCCCGCATATCACCGCCCCGAGCCCGCATATCACCGCCCCGAGCCCCGCTGGACACGAACAAATGCCCAGCAAATTGTTTTTGGGGATCAGGTTTCCCCTTTTTATTCTAAGCTAAACCTTCTGACTCTGTGTCCTAATATGATGTTGATGATAACTAATTATGTTATTAACTGAAGAATACCAAAAACGTTATATATATATATATATATATATATATATATATATATATATATATATATATATATATATATATATATATATATATATTTTTACAATTATGCACACCAGTTAAATGCAATCCAATTAAATAGCCATGCAATAGTTTACAGTATGCTACAAGCTTTGTCTACCTGATGAGTAAAATAATGTAGAAAACTTTACCACAATTAAAACAGAAACACATTATGTAGACCTATTACAACTTCACATCAAAATATCTTAATAAACTTAATCGACACTTCTCAGATTGTATCAAACATTACAAGAGTTGTGTCACAGACTGTACAGCAATGTATTGTATGCTGTATGCAAGGAAAGACTGCTCATTATCATTAAATAATGCACGCTCTAAACTACTAACACGATAAGGACTATTATTTTCAGTTTTGACCTAAATGCTGCCTGTTATGCTGTCTTTGTTTGACTTGCATTGTAATATTTAATATCACAGGGCCTTGTTGTATAAGAATTGGTGATTTTTTTCAAGGTATTGGCCAAACCAACACAGGATAATGGGACAAAGGGCTTTCAATTATGAGGCGCTGGCTACAAAAGGAAGCAGCGCAGCAAGTGTTTCAGTACTTACGGATCACTCATCCAGTGAGGTGTGAATTGACACAGATTCAAATTCATAATACATGTGTCGCTTGCTGCAGTGCTGTGTACTGTCATGTACGCTCTGTCTTCTGGAACCATGATAAAGTGGGTGCTTGCATGTTAGGGTTTTCACTTTGACTTGGCAGTGTGACTTCTTTTCTCACTAGTTTTGTTTATAGTTAATATTAAAATATTACTAGCCATATATTCAACATCCATGTGTACATTTCATCTGTACAGCAGAGGATTAGGGCCATATGGTAAAACATTTCTTTCAATTCTGAGTTTAAAGTCAGTCTCAGAACTTAATTTTTTTTCAAATGTGGGCCCTAAACCTCTCCTGTACATCAGATGCGATCGGCAGACAAATATAAGCTTAAAAATAGATCATACTAAGCGCAAAACAGCGCTGAAATAGCGCCAAATAAAAAGAGCAAAGCCAGGGTGACCTCTCGCCCCCCCCAGTAGAGCGTGCACCCCATGAAGGCTGAGGCCTGCAGCAGCCTGGGTTCAAATCTGACCTGCAGCCCTTTGCTGAGTGTCACCCCCTCGCTTTCTCTCCCACCTTTCCTGTCTGTCCACTGTCACTCTGAAATAAAGGGAAAAAGCCCCAAAAATTATCTTTAAAAAAAAACTAATTCAAAAGAGGAAAGCTCTAGAAAGTGACCAGATCATCTAAACTCAGCAACGTTTTTATTCCAACCAGCTCTCAGTTTGAGAGTTAAACGCCAAATGCTAAGCTATACTGAGCAGTGCAAGATGCTAGCTGTCACATAAAAACATGTGGTGATATGTGATGATGTGATATTATATATACATGATACAACTTTGCCTACAAACCACCATTCATGTTTATGAATCAAACTTTTTTCTTTTATCTCCTCAGCAGCACCCACTAGGCCAGTTTGCTGCTAACAGTTACTGTGAAGAGCCAAGCAGCAGCCACGAGCCCAGAACTCCAGAGTGGCCAGGAAGGATTGCTCATTGAGTGAATACTACAGTATAATATTAATAAAGAGGATGGTGATGAACTGCTATGATGCCCAGAGATGATCAATGATGCCAGATGATTCGGCATTACAATACTGAAACTGACTTGATCAGAAAGCTTTGTACAACATTGTTAAATGTGATTTAGGGTCAGAAGCAGAGTCAGTAGTGCAACAGAAAACTCCAATTGGACAGATCCGATTGGACAGATAGTCTAGCTAGCTGTCTGGATTTACCCTGCAGAGATCTGAGGACCAGGTAACCATAGTCCTCAGATTGGACAGATAGTCTAGCTAGCTGTCTGGATTTACCCTGCAGAGATCTGAGGACCAGGTAACCATAGTCCTCAGATTGGACAGATAGTCTAGCTAGCTGTCTGGATTTACCCTGCAGAGATCTGAGGACCAGGTAACCATAGTCCTCAGATTGGACAGATAGTCTAGCTAGATGTCTGGATTTACCTGCAGAGATCTGAGGACCAGGTAACCATAGTCCTCAGATTGGACAGATAGTCTAGCTAGCTGTCTGGATTTACCCTGCAGAGATCTGAGGACCAGGTAACCATAGTCCTCAGATTGGACAGATAGTCTAGCTAGCTGTCTGGATTTACCCTGCAGAGATCTGAGGACCAGGTAACCATAGTCCTCAGATTGGACAGATAGTCTAGCTAGATGTCTGGATTTACCCTGCAGAGATCTGAGGACCAGGTAACCATAGTCCTCAGATTGGACAGATAGTCTAGCTAGCTGTCTGGGTTTACCCTGCAGAGACCTGAGGACCAGGTAACCATAGTCCTCAGATTGGACAGATAGTCTAGCTAGCTGTCTGGATTTACCCTGCAGAGATCTGAGGACCAGGTAACCATAGTCCTCAGAAATCAGTCGCAGGTTAGAGCGCCGACACAGAGACAGAGGAAGGTTGTCTATATCCATGATGCACCACTTCTGGATTTCTCCGCAGAGCAGTGGAGGAAGGTCTGGACATGAGAGACTAGGCTGAAGCTGAGGGACATCCGGCGGCATTCCCAGTGGCACCTAAACAATATGTTGTGAGTAGGTCCTCCATTAGATCCCCTCAGGAACAACAGTGTACATCAACAGCAAACCAATCAAAATCAAGCATTTGGTTTGACTTTTTCATGAGACTTATTTTTGACACTTAGTGTGAACTCACTACATTATCAAAGCCTGAATGTTATTCCACCTCTTCATGATTCTACCATGACAAAGCTGTAAAACATCTTTGATCCTAAACATTCAGTTACTATTTATTTGAACAATACTTGAACATGTTCTAGTTTATAATAACAGAGCTCCTGTGTTTATGCTCGGCTTCACATGAATTTGGAGTTCTTTAGCCGGTTTTTGCAAGCTGTCAACGCTGCAAACGCTTCTGATGTTTGACACATGCGAGCTCCCCTATCAGATGTCCAACAGAGCTTTTCCTTCATGTGGGCTTTACCTGACCTCAGTGATCTTTGCCATGCAAAGTAGACAGTTAGAATGCATGCTCGTGATTGCATGCAAATACGGTAACTGCTTTTTCACCTCAGATTCTGTTGTCATGGATGTATCACAGTGTTGTCATTCATAACGCTGACATTGCGTGTGTGTCATGCATTTGTGCATTCAAATACATTCAGATATTGTTGCTTTTATCTCTGGGATGAATGATATCATTACGTTTCTATGACTTAGTTTAATGGAAAATATTCACAAGGAATGGAAGCTTTGTCATTCTTTTTATAGGCCAATGTAAAAAAGTAAAAAATAGATTAATTCACTCCGAGCCATATCTTTAAACCGATAATTCTTACTTCACTGCAACTGATTACATTGTGCTCCAAGCTGTGAATATACTTTTTTTTCACCGTGCATGAGGAAAGCATAAACAGCGCCTGCAGATCGAGCATGCTGATAAGCACCAAAAGATTTGAGCTATTTTAGTGTCTTACCCGTGCATCCCCTCATCTCCAAGTTCCAGGGCACACTGAAAAAGGTAATCTCATTTGTAATGTGTGACAGCTTATTTGCGAGTGTGTACAAGTTTTTTTTTTTAAATGGGCCCGCCAGTGATTTCTTCTTCCACTGATTTCAAACAGACACCCTGGAACAGTTTTAGACGACATATGCCATCGCCTGTGAACTCAAGTTATCAATCAAGCACCAATTAACATGCTCAGTTAGAGGAAATCAAGGGCTCTTTGATGTTTGGCAGTTAGGCATGTCATTGATATGATGGGCTTCAATTTGATCCTCACTGTACCAAAACACATGAGAAGAAATTTGCTCACAGGGTCCACCACAACAGATGGAATTCACACTGGAGATACGTTTGATTTGATGATTTTTGATCTAACTTTGTCGTATTTAACTAAACTCATTTCAAATTACAGACGGTCAACACAGCACAGAAAGGAGTCTCATTTGTCATATTTTAGTGTTTCAATTGTTCCAGCATCGGATATCCTGTTTTATTTGCTGGTTGTTAACACTGTCTTCTCCCCCACACCACTTCCTCTGAAGTAGGTAAACCTCAAACACTACAACAGAGCAGCTGCACAGTTCATGTGTACTTCCTCAAAAAAGTGTAAGTAAAAAGCATGTGTTTTGCATCTACATGCAACAATTGTCTTCTAAATGCAGCTCTCCTAGTTTCAAAAAGGGCTTCGATGGCCAGAGGTGACAGTGTTGACATCCACATTCCATAAAACTGTACAACAATTCACAGCTGTGTGGGGGATAACTATCTCGTTACTTCACACATTACAGAATTGCACTTTTATTCTAATTTTACACTGGTTACTTCATATTTAATATTATACATATTTTATTTTGTACACTTCTACTTTTTATAATATCCACTTTTTTTTATCCCTCTAAGTGTATTTCTTTTAGTAGCATACTTCATCTTTGCTATCTTATTTTATTTTATCTTATTAATCTTATTTATTAGTTCTAGTATATTACATGTATTTTCTGTATGTGTGTGAGTCAGTATGTGTGTATGTCCTTGTTACTTGTTGCTTGTAACAGTGTCATTTCCCAATTTGGGATTAATAAAGTCCATATCTGTCTATCCAGTGGTGTAGCCTATGATACGCGGGTATACGCAGTATACCCACTAAGAACGCTCCAAGATTTCCTTATACCCACTTTAAAAATGTGCAATGACATGTAACAACATACTTTCCATTATATTTTTGATATATTTTGAAATGTCATCTGTGTTTTCCTTCGCATAGGCTAAATAAAGGTGCATTAATGTGTGTGAGAATGCAGGAAATTAAGTCTTTGATGCTCAAAATTTCCCTGGGGGAGGACACCCAGCCCCACTTTGAAATTTCCATTGTGGTCCATATATTTGTACAATATACCTGCTAAAATACATTACACTACACCACTGTATCTATCTATGGCGCAGGTTACATCCTGACATGTGAAACCTCGACCAATAGAAGGGTGAATTTGTAGGTAAGGTCGTCGGTAGGTGCTTTGCACAAAAACAACACAGAGATCTTTGCAGAAAAAAAGAAAGGAAAAATATCCCCACAAATGTGGGAACTATGTGTGCTCTGTTAATTAGAGCTGAGATAGCAGAGATTAGTCTTCAAGCACAACCGTATTACAGAGAGTCATGCCAAATAAGGAGAAACAAAAGTAGGAGAGAGGCAGACTCACTACAAAAACAATGTCCCAGAGCTACTAATCAAACAACTCCCAATCTAGATCTAGACCTCAGATTACACTAATGAATTCTAATTCTTGTGTTATAGCATGTAAATATGTATTAAAATGGTAGACAGAAACAATCTCTGCCTACAGCAAAGGTTTTAGCAGAAATTATCTGTATGTGTGAGCGTCATGCTACACCTTTGAAGCGCTTTATTATTTTTTATTTATTTTTCATTTTTTTAAAGCAGCAGGATTTTGCGGTTGGATGCTAAAAATATTTTTTTTGGGTGCCATTAAACATGGCATTTATTTTTTTTTCAATCAACATGATCAACTTTCTTACCTCTGAGGAGAATGGATTCAGCTGCCTCTGTTCCTCAGCAACAATAGAATATTTAACGCTTTGTCTGGTTGATATTATCGACTCATGCAGCCGTCAGGACAGCATGGTTTCAGTAACAATATGAAACAAATATTACATTTTTGATCCTTCCTAAACCAAAACCATTACATGAACCCAACACCAGAAGGTTGAGGAGTCTCTACTGTAGGAGGTCAGGAAAAAGAAATGACCATTGCAGTGGTGTTTAGCCTGTTTGAGCTATTAAGTGGGAGACACTATTTTTACAGTCTATGTATCAGGCTCCAAGATTAGCACTATCTACTAGCCAAATGCTGGTATAATAGGCAAGTGGCTGGTAGCTTTACTCACCAGCCAAAAATCTATGGTAAATCTATTGGGTGGCTGGTAACAGTTGAACTGAACATTCAGCCATTTGGTTGGGGGACAAAAAGTCAATGTAGGACCCTGGCTATTACAGGAAAAACCCATGAGTGTATTTGTAAGAGGAAGAATGTGTTATTGCTCCTTTCAAAAGTTACATAGTCTCACTTTGCTTACATATAATTTACCTCACGTTGACAAGACAAGAACATAATGTGAATTATTGAGCCATTCTTTTCTTCTATGTAACAAATTAATAAACAAATCATCAATCATTAGTCAGTCAAAAACTTTCTTTTTTCTCAACACCTCTCTTCCAGGGATCCAGAAACATTGTGAGCTGCTTTCCAAAGACTTGCAACACAGTTAAAAAATGTATTTTTTATTATTTGAGTTTTGATCCCCAGACAGGCAGACATTCCTCACCTGTAGAACCACTAACACACAAGGGAACCTTTCCTAAAATCAGGGCTGCATTTGACCTGCTCAGACAGAGATGATGAATGTTGAAAGTGGAACTAAAAGATTGTCATCACTTACCTTAAAAGGACAAACAGCAACAAACATCATTAATCATTCATACACTGTCTACAGTAAAGGAATCGCAGAGGAAGTATGAAAAATCAAGTCATTTGCAAACAATTAATAAGACTATACAAAATCAAAAGCACCGTGTATGTTTTTAAAGGCTTGGAGTGTAACTTATCTTTTTTTTAGATAAGATTTGTCATTTTATAGACAAACATTTAAACCTTTACAAGCACTGTAATGCTTTTGAAACAAAAGTCAGCATTCACACATGCACACAGCCCGTATTTAGGAACCGTGCCTTTAAACGAGCTGTCTGGACTTCTGTTACCCAGAACTAACGCTGCAACGGTTATAGATATTTTTATATGATGATATAATTATATATTATATTCTGAAGAATAATCTACTAATACTAATGTATAAAATCACATCAACACTCTAGATGTGAATATGTTATTTATCGCTGAAACAGAAATAACAGTAAGAGTTTTCAATCCTTTGCCTCTTTATTTAATTTCATCTGAAGAGACTAGAGACCAGAGGTGAGTCAGTCACATGGCCCTCAAAAAGCTCAAAACAGTCCTGTTTGTAAAAAGGTGGAGGGGCCCCAGGGACACTCGCTGCATGTTGCCAGAGAAGACTGTGATGGAGAGACCCGTAGGGGATGAAGAGGAGTAAGTAAGTAACACCAGAATAAATGTAACGCTCACTCTAAATGCAAACGTCGGCCGGGCTGACTTGTTAGATAGAGTTAACTGTAACTATCCCGATAACATTAAACAGGCTAACGTTAGCTAACTGTTAGCATTAACAAGCTAACAAACAACTAACAACAATGTTAACAAACCGTCGCTGCCCAGCTTACCAACTTGGGTTAAGATCCCTGTTGCAGCAGCAGCAGCAGCAGCTGTCGGGGGGGCAGAGCTGGCTCTGCTCTGTATTTTTACACTAAGTGTACGTTGCCATTACAGTCATTCCTCGGGTGCAATGACAGCGAACCAACTCCAAGATCACAGATGCAAAAGACCTGACCAATCAGAGCAGACTAGGCTATTCAGGAGAGACGGGCACTAAAACTGAGCATTTCCGACAGAGGGGAAAATATGTGAAAATAATGAAAGTTCTAGTAGAAACCACACTACAAGTATAAAGCTGAAATGAGCATAATATGGGACCTTTAAGTTTAATTAACACATGCTGAATGTTAAATGAAAAGCCATTCAGCGACTTGTAGACTCGCGTTTTGAAGCATGCAGTTTACATTTTGGCCGTTACCATCTTGGTAATTTGGAACCAAAGGTTTTTTTTTAAGTTTAGAACTTTTAATCATAATGTGCAACCAAAAATCACCATTAGACAATGATATTAGTCACTTGGCCATTTTCAGTTAAAATCAGTACAAAAAATACAATAATAAATAAACAATAATACATGTACATATAATACATGTATATTTTAATTTTAGTTTAAAGATTAAATTAAAATTAAAATATACATGTATTATTGGAAGAATAAAAAAAGAGAATACATGTTGAATAATTTTCCCTACACTGTCTTATTCTGACAGCTGTGTGTATGGATATTTTATATTGTGTGGATAATTTTATAAAATAGAAACAAAAAACATACAGTACACATACAGTAGGCTACATACAGTTTAAAATATGAACATTGAATTTGATCTTTCTTAGAATATTTCTTCTTGCAGGTATCGACTTTCAATAGATCATCAGTGTACCAATATACTGACACAATAAAGATGGCGCCTGACCGCCTCCAACACATTTTATTCCTGATACGGAACACTCACAGATTTATAATGTACACGTAGTTAGCTGAAGAAAAACCATCCTGGAATGTCTATGACAGCGCTGTCACTTTGAATCATCAGTTGTATGTCTCTCTCACAGGTTTATTCTCGCTTCACTCTACAAATTCCATCTAAAGCAAAGCCCGAGATTAGGCACTTGTGACCTTTATTAGAGCTGATAGCAGCCGCCATGGATACCAAGAAGCTCCATGTTGGCACAACAAAGGCTCGTAGTGGAGCTAGATTACAAATCTATGATAGCAGGTAAGTACAAATGACAAGCAAGCATTATCCCTTTCTGATGTGATAATTACCTGCAGCCAACTGCCTCAGAAAGGTTACCATCCACCCAAAGGACATGGACGGGCTCCGGGAAACTGCACCGATGCAATATAGCAGGTTGTTTATGGGGAGAATGCAAGTGACATTTACACACTGGATAGATTGATTGATTAATAATCTATAAATTCCGGCTGCATCACTCACTGAGGGCTACATTTTAATAAAAGTTTTTTTCTTGGGATAAAATTAGTAGGTGTTAAATTCCTCTGCAGTTAGTAGCTACAGGGTCAGTGTTTTCAACTTCCAGACATTTCTTCTCTTCAAACCGGGTTGATATGACTTACTGCAAGGCATGCTGTAGTGGGGGGTGGGGATGCTGTGAGTTGATCTTAAATTTCCAAGGGAAAGGCCAAGCCCGAAAATATGAAAGTCTGTCTGGGCTTAATAATAATAAAAAAAAAACTCAAAAAAGAAACATTTCATGAAATCAAGTTTGCATCTAGAAGGTTGCAACAACAAATGGTCCCTTTTAAAAAATGTGCTTGATCCCTCTTTTGTTAATTTGATGCGGGACAAAATTACATCAGATGACAGCATAATCCCACATCATTATCAACATCAAAAAATGTGTTTTTCGCTGTGTGGCCGCGGGCCGACGGCAGCGCAGCCTCTGTAACGGGATGATATGGATTACACTTTTGCAAACCGACCTTGCCCCCCTCTCATTTTTTATGCCTGCCAGTCAAACACAGAGATGACCGCCGCTGCAGAATAAAACCCAAATATCCCTCTGATGATTAAGGTCACTCATACACTGCTCTACAGAAGCCATGCTCCTCTAAGCCCCACAGAGCAGGAAAGGGGGGTGTCTCCAGTCAGTCTCCATGTCTTTGTCATTCCTCCCTCAGCGCTGCCCAGGTTCTCTCTGCCTCACCGTGACAGTAAGAGGACAGTACAGTAATCAAAGTTTTCCCCCTTCGGGCGCTGTGACCTGTTGTTGGCTTTCATTTGTGTCAGTTCAGAGGTTTAATCTGCCTCCTGAGAACTTTATCCCTGGATCACAGGGATCTGAGGGCTCACCGGTCATTTGCCGTCACTATCCCAAGAGCTCAGATTGTTTCGGGCTGCTTTTTCTGAAATATGATGGAAATGTGTTGGACTAATTTGGCTTTAGCAGGATTGGCTGAATATTAGTCCACTCATCCAATGGATTATCCCCCATGGCTGCGATGAACATACTGTACAGATCTGTCAAACTGCCATATACATCTCATTTCCCTCTCCTTTCTTGTATAAGTCCACATTCTGATGCATTGGTCCCTCATTTTTCCTGTCATGATGGCAGCCCCTCACAACAGTGCCTGATGCTGACACAGTAAAGCTGTGCAGCATGTTAACGCTGTTAATAGCAAGAGCTTTGGGAGGTCTTACCCGCTGAGGTGAGCTTATCTGCACGGACAGCATGAATTCACTTAATCTGAGTTGAACATCAGGTGTCGAGAGCGATTACACACTGATACTCTGGCTTTTAAATTAACACTATGGATTCATGTGCAGAAAAGTGCTTTGCTTTATGCAAACAAAAATGAAAATGCAGTTAAACTGATTTGACGAGTGATTAAAAAAATCAAAAGTAGCAACACTGTAGAATTTCCCCCAAACATTGCTTTACTGTTTTCAGGATTTTCCCTAATTTTCTCGGTGGCAGTCACATTGTTGACCTTCCTATTGGCTGTGCCAGGTTGAAGTGACAGCTGGCGTGATGTAATAACACCCCCCTCCACGAGACAAGTTATAAAGAGCAATATCTAGTTCCATGGATTGAGATCAGCTTAGGTAGATTAATGCTCCAGGACACTGAATGTTTGTTGTATAAAAGCTCTGTTTATAAAACAATGTGTCACCGGCGTATATGAAAAACTAATCTGGCAGATGGCCTGAGCTCCACGACTTCCTCCGTGGTAAAGGCACTGCTGTAGTTGTTGGTTTGTGCTCCTGTGGGTTCATGAGATTTTAGACTCTCCATTCAAATGAATTATAGATAGGAAAACTGGGATTATTTTACAGGCTGTTTAATCTCTTCCCCCTTTTTTTCCACAACTGAGCCTGCCCCACGGTTTCAGCATTCGTGGAAACGTGGAGCGAATGAGTGCTACAATCAATGAACGCTAGAGTGCAGGCGGCCTATCAGCTCAGAGAGCCAGAGATGCCCTGTGGACCGGTTCACTAACATGAAGCGTGCTCAGTCGACTTGACTCACTTCAGCCCCGCTGCCGCTGCCGCCCTGCCTTCCACAAGCGTTCCCATCCTGCTGAACACTGACAGTCAGGAGGCTTCACCAGAGCTGCTCCGCCACCGCCTGACTCAGACTCAGTTCCCTCTTGGACTGAAGACAGCTTCATCCCTCCAGCTTAGGAAGGGGGCGGTGTGGGGGGGGGCAGTCAGACTCTGCATCCTGGAACATATTACTGAGAGAAAAATACAACTCTGGTGAACCTGGTGTGAGAAGGTTGTCTGTTTGCTGGACCGTAGTCAGGTAGAAAAGTTGATTGATCTCAGTGAAAAGATTTATTTTGGAACTGCAGAAGAGCCCCCCCTTTTTCCTGAACCTTGGCTCACTGCTTTGAATTCAAGGTGCAAGCACTTCCTCCTTGATTTCCACTACAGATCCCATCATGCCTCACTCCTTCCAGCAGAAAAGAGGTAAGACTTGTTTTCTTCTGTTTCTCAAAACCTGAAGAAAGGGCAACATTTCAATGCTGGCAAAATAAATGAATGTGGAAGATATATTTGACAAATATCACTGAAATAACAAAAAGCGTAAATTAATATAAAAAACTTCAGAAACTTGACACACTTTACTAGACGTGATTGTTGATTGCTAAATTACCGGTGCTTGTCATATATTGCCATAAGGACACAAGGTGTTGTCCAGGTAATACATTGCATTAAGAAATTATATTTAAAACTGTGCACAAATATCAAGTTTGCCTACTTCAGAGAAATATATATATCATTCTAGTTTTTTTTTTATCATCAATGGGATTCCTTTGTCTAGCATGTCTGAAATGAGCAAACTGTATCCACAGGATGAGTGACAGCTAAACAAAAAAAACATTCCTCCACAAACAAAGCTAACTGGCTAACTCCCCCCCGACATAAGGGTATATTTCCATAGCGCTCGTATGATGTTCAACTAATCTCAGAGATCAAATCAATATAGTGCTCAATCGCTTGCTCAGTCACAACATTAACAAGAGTGAGCATGCAAAGTATCATTTACAGGGGTCACGATAAAACAACTGACATCTGATAAGCAAATGAGAGGGGGGGAATACAACAAATAATGTCCTCACAGGCTTATCTACAGTATGGAAATACATGGAAAATAGACATTCAGCGTGAGCTAGGAAAGGATCTGAGTGATTTGAGAAACTACATTTGATTCACTTTTGATTTTCATGTGACACAATAGTACCCTTTGAGAATGTTTCCACAGCTGCACAAAAGACAAATCAAAGGTAAGTGGTAGCTATGTCAAAAAAGACTTTTTACCCTCAAAAGTCTCCTTCAACCTTAGAAAACAAATAATGAATGCACAATGCTTTCTATACTATGGCTGGTTCACATGTGATTATATCATAAAATGCTTGTGGTGCACACAGAACACTAAATATGTGTGTGTGTGTGTGTGTGTGTGTGTGTGTGTGTGTGTGTGTGTGTGTGTGTATAGAACAGATAACGACTGTGTTGAGCACAGGTGTCACTCTGCTTTCTTGCATCAGCACATCCACCTGGCGTTTCCTGGGAGTTACTTTGAATGAAAGCCCTGAGGGATGCAGTAGTTCTTAACTATTAAACATTAGTAAGAATTCATTGTATTTAAAAAATATGCTCATTTCTGATGATGGCTATATGAGTTGATTTGTTTCCAGCAAACATAAAAAGTGGGAGGTTTTCCAGAGTTTGTCTGGTTTCATGTATTGGCTGAAATAAGGGTGTAGGCGCTGACACGACAAAAAAGAAAAATCTATCTAAAAATGAATCATTTTAAGCAAAACTAACAGATTATTCAGAAATGGGATAAAAAATGAAAGAAAAAAAGTAGTGCATGTATTTAATGCAGTATACATGTATCATGACTGATGTATATATCACAAACACTTTTGAATGATCTCTTCTTGATCCATGTAAGTACCCAGAGTTAGATTTTTTTTCCCTTTTTTTTGGGGGGGGGGTAAAGCAGTTGACTTCTGTGGCTTTGGTGGGATTGCTTTCATCCTCGCCAATCCCATGTTTCCATGTTGGATTTAAATCCATTTACTGCTTTGGCTGGAGGAAACCAAAATAAAACTAAAAAGCTGACATGAAAAACACACCTATCTGCACGTTTGATGGTGATCTCTACTGAAATACACTGAGGGCTAATGCCAGATTTTTCCCATGAAATGAAAATATGAAAGCTCATCTAAAGCCTGTTTTAGCTTCTTTTTATGTAACTGTAGTGGACTTGCCTGTGAGGAAACATAATATATTTCAAAGGAAATGTAACGATGCTTTACCCAGAATTATGATATTGTAGTATTTTTCAAACACAGGAGCCGTAGAGACAGAGAGCTGAGGTGGTGTGTGTGCTAAGTGCTTTGTGTGTGGTTCTTGTTGAACTGTGGCCTGAAGCTAGGTGTGTGCGTGTGTGTGTGTGTGTAGTTCCTGTTTAACCAGCCCTGTGTGCCAGTATCAGCTAGGGAGCAATGCAACGGGGAGAATTTGATATAAAGTAAAACTGGGAGGGACAGACAGACAGACAGACAAAGAGACAGACAGACGGCCAGACAGACAGACAGACGGACAGACGGACGGACAGACGGACAGATTAAGAACAGTTAACTGATGAATGAATGACATGAGAGCTGAGTCCTAAACAACCTCTGACTGGGACTCAGGGACTCTGGGACACGGTGTCTGTGCGTAGAGACTTTCTACAAACTCAGAAGATGTTTTTGATATTGTTTCAGCATCAGTTTAACTGCTATACTCTAAATCAGGGGTCTTTAGCGCTTTTTAGGCCTAGGACCCCTTAGCTGAAAGGGAGACCGAACGGAGACCCCTTATTACATGTATTGTATAAAAATGTAGTGGCATATTAAATTGGGTCAGATGGCTGAAAATGGATAGATTATTTAAATATTATGTTTTTATGTTAAACATACACGTGGAAGGCAAAGTATGTCCTTAAGCTTAAAGGAGAAATGCCTTACTTAGTAGACGTATCACCAATGTTAATAAATGTGTTTTTTGTACAAATAGGCCAATTCATCTTTGCTTATAATATTAGGATTCATGGTAATGTGTATATTGTGACTATTTTCATTTAAAAAAAATTTAAATTTCAAATAATATACATCAAACAACAATTAGTTTGATGTAGTGTGCAGTAACTCTGAGGACCCCCTAGGGGTCACAGACCCCCTGTTGAAGATCTCTGCTCTAAACTCAGTTCAATTGCTCGTGAGCAATGAGTCCAGTAAAAAGCAAAGGCTTCAAACTGGTTGAGTGGCCTTTACGTCCCCATAAACATGTTAACATTGGAAGAAATGCCATCTGCATTTCCAACACAGTGCAAATGGCAAGCTTGAAATGAAATCTCCACAGTTTACATGCTCAGCTTCACACACTCCTGCAGCGGGACAGCGGTAATGAGACCCTTGAAATCACTGGGTGCCGTTTCTAGAGAAAGTGAGATTGTGTTTTCCTGCATTGTCCCCAAAGTGCTGGACAATGTCTCAATTATGTTCAACTGGAGTGTGAAAAGACACGCTGAAAACACACTGAGCATCTAAGAAGGCATTTTACATAGATACAACTCAGAGAGACACGTAAAGTAACACTACAAAATGTGGATATTGTTATAGTTTATAGTTTTTTATACAACGCAACTGTCAATGTTTGGGTCAATCCAGAGAGAGTTGTGTGGAGCTGAGAGTCTTCATTAGCTTTGTAGCAGCTCATTTGGTAAAAAGTTTAAAATGGCAGAAGCTGAATCTTTCAATCATTTAGCCATTCCTTTTAGCAAATCATTTTGTCTATTACTTTCAGATTTCTATTTTAATCAGATTTCACTCACTGTTTTTGACTTAATTTTAGATAATCATGTCAGCTGTTGATTCATTTCTTTTGGCACTATTTAAGCTATGTATCCATTATTTTTGGCTAACTATTTTGAAATGTGCGTGAATCCCCCTATCTGTAATATGTGTACATTGGTAAGCGGGAGAATGCATGTTCTTAAAGTCAGACACAAACAAGACAAAGAAGTTGTGTGTTATGAGGACGTTTCACACACCCAACACATCCACAACTACAGCCTGATACTAATAGGTGTTGTGACAGCAGTGCAGGAAAGGGGGTCGTTTCAGGACAGATGATTCTTATTGGATCATAATTGAGGGTGGTGCAATGAAATAAGACACACTTGTTTACCGTTTAAAACCTCTGCTCTAAAGCTGAGAGTGGATACCGCTGTTAAAATACCAAGCTGAATCCATGTAGAGACACATAACGTGCCTTTGAAACTGATCTGTGCAGAAGTTTCCCCAAATTTAACAACTCCTTCTCATCATGTGCTCTTGGAACTCCAGTATTTTGCAGCCCAGGGCATGTGAGAGAAAAGAAGGGAAGATAGAGCAAAAACACGTATACTGTGAAGATTTTGTACGCATGGCTGCTATTACTGCACGCGTGTATTATATCTCCTCATGTTTTTGTGGAAGTAACTGACCCATCATCCAGCAGATGGCACACTGGCAAAGGACTGTTTCTGGTATGGGTGGAAAATTCCATCAAGTTGGAGTCTGCAGGCTGCATTCTTGGCTCCTCTCAGCTGGCCCTGAGAAAGTCCTGAATCTACATGTTTTGATTCCACCAAATTGGAATTCTAGCCCACCACCACGCCTCTGCTCGGACTATAACCTTAGCATGTAGCTCGCACAGGCAGGCTGCTGAACTCAAGGTTATCAGCACACGCAGGCACACTGCGGAAACTTCCTCCAAAGTTTCTTGTTCTGTTGCGGCTGCTTTACAGTACATGCATAAGTCAGTGGTGGAAGAAGTATTCAGATCCTTTATTTAAATGAAGGTACTAATACAACACTGTAAAAAAATATACTCTGTTATAAGTCAAAGTCCTGCATTAACCCTTGTGTTGTCCTCGGGTCAAATTTTACCGGTTTTCAAAAGTTTTTCTATATCAGAAATATGGCTTTATTTCAACCAAATGGCCCAAAAATATAACACGGATACATGTAGAGTATGCACGTTGTATGGGAGCCTTGCAGCACTCTTCCCAGGGAAAATTACCCATTACTTTCATTCAATTTTGTAGCATTTAAAAAAAAAAGTAACTGTGATCCATCAACATCCTCTGATCTATTAGTCAAAATAATTCATGACTTCTGCTTTTTTCATCTTAAAAATGAGGTATAAGACCATATAAATGAGGGTTTATTGACTATGAATGATAACAAAATGTCAAAAGCATCGAAAGAAAGCGACAGACACCTCTAGAGGAAAAAAGTGCCAAAAGGACAACAAGTTCATTGTTGAAGGAAAGACAACACGAAAAAATAAAAAAAAATATACTGTATATATAAAAAATATGTATCATCGGGAGAAAGGCACAATATGTAATATTTCTACATTAAAATGTCTAAAAATGACTATACCTACTGTATGTTATATATTTTGTTGAGTAGTGTACTTCCTCTATGCCGCATGTTTCAAACCCAGAGAAATCTCTCATTTGATTTCTGACATGGGACGTTTGGTTTAGTCGCCTGTCAGCGGCGACATATAACCTTTGACCCCTCTGGTTCCAAAACACGGCACCCAGATGATGCGTTTGAGAGTAATAGTAAATCCTGCTCTCTCACACAAAGTTAGAGCCAGTAACCATAACACTGCTTTTTCCTGCCACATGGCATCATTTAGTCATTTATTAAAAGTAGTCAATGCAGAAAAATCTTTACACTCTAGAAAGTGGAAACGATCAAAACTATCTATCAATGGACAGAGTGATTGATGACATCATCATCTCAGCTGGGTTACTTTATAATAACACATCAGATATATTAACTACATTTAGATTTAGTGTGCAGAAATCTTAATGTGTAAAGTAACTAGTAACCAAAGCTGTAACTAGTAACTAAAGTAACTAGTAACTAAAGCTGTCAGATAAATGTAGAGGAGTAAAAAAGTAGAATATTTCTCTCTAAATGTAGCGGAGTAGAAGTAGAAAGTGGCATGAAAAGTAAAGTACAAGTAGCTCAACAACAACAATCCGATCCAGTACAGCAGTAGGAAAGGTGTTCGACATTATTGTGGACAAAAGAACAAGAAAAAAAAATTCTGGGATGCGTGGAGTTAAAAAAGTAAAAGTTAATATGAAAAGAAATTCTTTTAAAGAAAGGAACTAAAAAGAGCTCTGTAGCTAACAGCATTTTCTGTTTGGAGTTACAGCTTGGTTGCATCATGCCTCTCAGAACAAAACTCCACACTCACATCTTTGCTGACAATGAACACTGAAGTTGGCAGAAATTTGCTGTGAAACGAGACAAAAGTGTGCAGTTTATGAAGAAAAAAAAAGTGAGGCAACCTCCGGGCCTCGGGCATTTGTCAGTGGGCATTTCTATTCAATGACCTATCATGCACCAAGTGTAGGCAATGATACAACTTGGAGATGTTTCACACTGTGTCAGAAGTGTACAAGCATATATATATATATATATATATATATATATATATATATATATATATATATATATATATATATATATGTATATAAATATATATATATATTTGCAGCAGCTGTTACTGGCCGTTGCAGACTTGAATCACGGTCCCACGGCTGATTGTTTGTGAGCAGCGTGCCGCCTACACAAAGAGACCGAGAACTTAACACCATGAGCCGTTATTTCATTATGCAGCCTGAATGGAGATCTGGGATTAACCGATACACTGTTCATATTGTGAGTTATTCAGACAGATTGATATTGATCAGCTACCCGGCCCTGTTCCTCTGCCCCGTGTAAGTGGGTCATTTATTTGTTGCTAGGAATTGGTGAGTAAAGGCTTGCCAAGGATTTGCAGTAATTATCTCCTCCTTCTATAGCTGGGCACAGCATGGAGTCTTGGTAAATTACACATCTCACTGCGAACTCCTGGATGGTTTATGGCCGTGCATTATGCATAACTGTGCTGGAGCGCCTTAAACATCCCCCAAGTGGATTAAAATAAAGTTGACGCTGCTCTTTGTTTGGAGCTCAACATAGTCTTTATTTGGCAGTGCTGAATCGGAGGTTGCTGTAAAAGCGTGCGTCTTAATTATTTTGGAGACTTCTTTCTCTCCCCCCCCAGGTAAACACCTGGAGTGTTTTTTTGGTGGGATGCCGGATCCAGATGGGCGGATGCTCAGGCACTCCACACGGAAATGTGGGTTACATTACAGTGGAGTGGGGGGGCTGCATTAGATTGATCTGGATGTCCCAAAAAATAAAAATAAAACTCATGTCACCGTTATTGTGTAATGACACTGGTATCAAGTATGTTAAAGTCTTAATTCTTTTTTTTTAATCTCTCTTAAAAATGTGTTGTGAAAATTAGAGAAACCTCTTCATGTTAGTTAACATAAAAAATTATTTTACATGAAAAACAATGATCTCATTTTAAAATGTAGTCTACCTTTCTCTGTTCATCTTCATCAAATTTAAAAGTATTAGATCATGAGATTTCCAAGAGAAAACATTTATTAATCAATAGGTGTAGAGTTGTTAAAAGTCAAATTCATATTTAGCAAAATAAAATACAAATCCTAACAGATGACGAGGGCGTATGTTTGACCCTGGCCTGGTCTGTGTGTTACTGTTGTGTGTGTGTGTGTTGTATAGCGTTGATGACTAGAGCTCATGCTTGCAGTGATATGCGCATTTCAATCTAACCAGTGGTTGTGTGTGTGTTATTTTGCTAGATTAAAACTACTGAAGATAAATGATATAACTTATTTAAAAAGGAGAGTTTGAATTGAGTGTACACTAATATATCTTCTAATTGCTTGAATAAACTTGTCTTTGTGTCTCAGCTCAGCAAATGTTGCTGCTGTGCCAAGGGGTGAACGGGATGAGAAAAGACGGGGAATCCGTGGTTTGGAATCACCACAAGCAAAGTTTCCACGGTGAGTCACCGACTGTAAATGCTTGCCCACAACTCATGCAATGAACACAATGTTTGAGATGCTGTCACACTACACAACCCCTAACCCTCACCAGGCAAGCAGCCCCCATCTTCATGCAAGGAGGAGACAATCTACAGAGTTCCACCATCGTTTGATCCAAACATCTGGCTGGAGATTTATTCATCCTAAAAGAGCTCCAAGTAAAACACAAATAAATAAAATACTCATTTTATTCTCGCCCAAATCTGACAAACGATGCAACAGGGAATAGTCTATAGACGCTATAAGTTAAATACTAGGGGGGGGGGGATCACAGCAATGCATTCAATCCATTATCCAGGAAACTTTCACTTTGCGTTTCAAAGAGCAATATTTTTTGTTGTAAGTGTGAACATCATCTGACATGAACAAGGCATCCTCCCCTCCATTGAAGAGGACACATTTCAAGATTAGAGACGCGTCCACATAACAAGAGGCTAAGTTCTGAGTCCAAGTTACAGATGCATAGAACAGCTTTTACACCAAGACATTTGATTTCACAATAGCCTTCTATAATAAGTCTAATGGCGTTTTAAACATTAATATTCCATATGCCTGATCCTGAACTCTAACCGAGGCTCGAACCATAGACTGCTGATGCGCATACACTGTCTATAACGGTAATCAGGAAGTTAATAAAGCACTGGAGATCGCACATTAATTAGTCTAACGTCTTAATGTCCCCCAACAGTCGCTTTAACAGCGGAGCATTAAACTGTTATATGAATATATAACTCGACTTATCAATCACCATGCATTAACAGAAACACCGTCTGACATCCTCATTTACACCACACACGCTCAGCTGACTCCTAATACAGCCTATGATCTATAATCAATCTATAATCAATCTATAATCAATCTTTTAAAGCTTTCCTTTTCCAACAAACCGACCGGTGATTCGCAGCGTTCCTCATCTGAAGAGAGCAGACCTGCAGGGAAAACTGGCCAGAACCTGGACTGTGGAGAAGTGGCACGGAGCTGTCCACGCGTGTGTGTGTGTGTGTGTGTGTGTGTGTGTGTGTGTGTGTGTGTGTGTGTGTGCAGTAGCCTACACGTAAGGTCTGTGGCAACCAAACGACACATTGCTTTAAAATGAATATAAATTAGTTCGGAGAATTTCGGGGGCTGGGTTAAGGAACTCGTGACGTCACCGACTCGACGTCCTGTGACTGTGGATTCAACCAAGAGCAGGGGGGGTTGGATCACTATGAAACAATTTCCTGCATTATTTTACCAAATAATTCATATTATTTTACGCATTCAAACACCAAATATATGCAGTGTCTACTGTAGAAATCATAATGTGCCATTCGCGCTAGAATAACAGCTTCGGAAAGAAGTTCTTTTCACCACAAGTGAAAAAAACGTCCCACCCCCGTCACGGGACAGTGGTACGGTCTCGGGCTCAAATTCCGAGAATTGAGCTCGTCTGATTCTTAGAACTGGGGTTCTTAGAAGTGGTGATGCAAGAAGTTTCTAGGAAAGCGCTACCAGGTGATTTTTTTAAATTCCTTTTTTGCACTAATTTGGCGCGAAGGTATTATGTACTGTGTGTTGCTATGTTTTAGACAGCTTAACATTAGTGCTGTTTAGGTGTGTAAAGCCAGGGCTGTGTGTGTGACATGTCTGCTGCCAGGCTCGGGGCTGGGAAGTGGAGCCCGGGTGACAGCCGCGCGCCGCGCCGCTCCGCGCCGCGCCGTGCCGTGCCGCGCCGCTCCGCGCCGCGCCGTGCCGTGCCGCGCCGCTCTCCGGACACATCTGCCGGAGTTAGCTGGTCCGTAGGACCGTGGGGGCAGACAGCAGTCTCCCCCGCTGCACCGACACACAGTCATGTTGTAACGATGTAATAATGCTCGGGTTAGATAACTGCACCCCGAGGAGAGTCGGTGTAATGTGAGGGGGGTCTAGGCTACCAGAGCAGCGACAGGGTCTCGGGGTGCTAACACGCTCCGTGCAGCCCCCCCTGAGCGCTCAGTGTCCGGCCAGGTGTCAGACCCTCTCCGCCGGCAGCATGGCAGCCTCGGCTCAGACGAGCACTTCTGTTACCGTAACACTGGAGCGGAAACATTGGTGTTGGGGTGTGTGTGAGAGAGTGTGTGCGTGTGTGTGTTTCCACGGCAGAGAGGCTACAACACGTCGACGCACCAACTTGTGTTTCCACTGTGACACACTGTTTTACTGAGACGCGCGCGGAGTTGGTTCAGCTTTGCTGCAAGGTGTTGCCTCCTATCTGTCCCGGAATCCGAGGGTCCAGGGTCTCAGGGCCAGTTATCAATAAGACTGTGTTTAATAGAAGAGAGGCTTGATCCTGCACCTCTACGGGCTGCCTGCTCTCATTGTAATTGACAAAGTACGATGGGGCAGATTGAGTGAAGTTATGTGGCCCAGTTGCAGTCCTCATAATTAATTTTTTAGGCACCATTGTCACTAACTAGAGGTCAGAACTCGGTACCTTTGGATCAGAGGATGTCCAGAGGATATCAAGTCTATTTAGGCTGCGTTCTGTTCTGCTTCTATTTTCGGACGTGTCCAGTTACAGACTTCAGTCTTCACATTCAGTTCAAGATGCTGTCATAAATCCGCCTGCATGCTGTAAAGCCATTTCTGCCTTGAGTTAGTTAAATAATAGTTTTCACGCCCTTACAGTAATTATTGACCTAGACAAGTAATATAGCATAGGTGTGATATAAAGAAAAAGAGCATGCAGAGCGTTGCTGGGCAGGTCACAGGTCCAACAAGAAAAAGTGTAGTTATCGTGAAGATTCAGGACATGTAGTAGTTTGGCTGATATTTGGGAAGTTTTCAGCAGGGCTGCTTGCTGTCTTCCTGACTTTATGAGCTCGTGCTGCAGGCAGACACACCAACCTTGGTCCGTTGGGCTGAAATCAGAGAAATAAAAGGACAGAGCGGGTTTCTGCTCATTTAGACCAATAATACTCAGGGCATCTAATGCTGTTTATTATACAAATATGTGATATTGTTACTTCATTATTATTTTCATATATGTTTATTATCTAAAACAAAATCCGTTATTACAGAATTGTGTCATAAATCATTTTATGTGTTCCAGTCTGTTAGAATGTGATAACCTTTTCCATTCATCTTCACTTGTTATTTTAACTTGTCAACCAGTGGTTTAGAAGGGGGGGGATTCCAAACGTAGAAATTGAAATGTCTAGACAGCGTTTATTTAATAAATGGCGCCGCCTTCTGGAGGAACACTGATAAAGACAGTGTGAGGATCCAAACTAATTTCAGCCTAATTCATTTACTTAAAGATGTCCAGTTCTTCAGCGTGGAAGCACATGGCTGAGTTGTGGCGTTGACCTACCAGGGCACTGTTTTTGGGAAGAATAATAAATTATGTCTAAGTCTTTTTTGTTTTAATTGCAGAACTTGACAAAATGGCTTGCGCAGCAGACAGCTGCATACAATTCACACGCCATGCAAGTGATGTCCTGCTCAACCTGAATCGGCTGCGGAGCAGAGATATTCTCACAGACGTCACTATCTTGGTTAACAGACAGCAGTTCCGTGCACACAAGACCGTCCTCATGGCTTGCAGGTGCGTGTTATTCAGGCCGAGTTTTATGAGCCAGTTTTTCTGCTGCAGTTTAAAGATGATGTGATTGATCTCTGTATGCTCCGTCTGCAGTGGGCTGTTTTACACCATCTTTACTGACTCCCACAAGTGCAACCTTAATGCGATCAGTCTGGATCCGAAGGTGGACCCAGAGGGCTTTGCCATCCTGCTGGAGTTCATGTACACCTCCCGTCTCACCCTAAAGGAGAGTCTGATTATGGCCATCATGAACACCGCCATCTACCTGCAGATGGACCATGTTGTGGACACCTGCCACAGATTCATCAAGTCCAGGTGGGCAGAACAAGGTTCCATTAGTCAAATTCATCAGGTTCAGCGTCTGTCGTGTTTTTTTGTTTGTTTTGTTTTTAAGCTTTTCATTCTTATTACAGTGATCCGGCTGCCAAGCTGCCCAGAGATGAGTTTTTGATCAGTCCCTTGGTTCTACCTCAGGATGTCCATGCTTACCGGCCCCACGATGTTGTCGACAGTTTGCACAGCCGTGTGACTCCATTCAGGGATGGGAGGCCCTACGGCTCAAACATTTTCAACGGGGTCAGCACCCCCAGCAACTACCCATTCTACGGGCAGTTCCCCATGCCAGGATTCCCTTTCCCACTCTGCAAGCTGACTGATGCCAAAAACTCTTTTGCTGACCTCTCTAAGAGTGGGATCCACCACAAGCATTGTTCTCCACATGACGGCGCCAACCTCATCAGGGCAGAATACACCAGGGCGGTCGGCACCAGCTCCTCCAGCATTATTCACTCCACCACCTACGCCTCCAGGGAGGTGGGGAGAGACGACAACATGCGGAAGGAAAGCCACGAGGGGGCCAGCCAGTCTATCGCTCTCGGTACAAGAAAGCGTGCGTTTCCTGTGCTGACCCTGGAGCACCAGAGAGACTCTGGAAAAGATCCTCAGGCAGAGGAAGACCTGATCCATCAGCACTACCCCCTGGGAATCTCCTCCGCTGGACGCAAGAGCCTCATGAGCAGCCCACAGAGCCCCCTCAAATCAGACTGCCAGCCCAACTCCCCAACAGAGTCCAGCAGTAGCAAGAACGCCGGCCTGTCCCACGCTGCCGGAGTGCAAGCTCCGCAGGGTACCCAGGACCCCAAATCTCGCAACTGGAAAAAGTACAAGTTCATCGTGCTGAATCAGAGTGCTAAAGAAGATGAGGCGGGGTTGCGGGATCCCGGGCTTCGTTCCCCTCAGCGCCTCGGCCTGCCGCCCTACCTCCACCCCAGTGACTCGGAGAACCTCGAGCCACAAACCACAGTCAAGAGCAGCGATCACAGCGAGGACCTGCCTGTGCCCCAGGCGAGTCGTCTCAACAACATCATTAACAGGTGAGGGGGGGGGGCGCATCTCTTTGATAATGTGCAACAAGAAAATGTCAATTTGACATGTGACAAGCATCATTGACGTGCTGGGAGGATTTTGAGGAAGTGAAGGAAGATATCATATGTGCGGAGGGTTGATGGTCAATGCTTTTTATGCATTTAGTTTAGATTTTGGACATTCACCAGGATTATTTTAGGAACTTTATTTTGAAATGACATTTGATTTTAAATATATTATATGAGTCACTGAGAGTATTGCATTTGTTTAGCTCTGATTTGAAGTCTGACTTGAAGTATATGTTGTGTGTCTCTAGTGCACTGGAGGGGTCATTGAGGAACGGGGACAGCCACTCTCCACACTACTTCAGCCGCCTGAACTGCTCGACCTGTGGCACGCCGTCCCCAAAGCACTCCGAAGTGTGTCCCAACACCTCCAGGACCCGTCTGGCAGAGGACATGGCTGAGCTGCACTCAGAATACTCCGACTCCAGTTGTGGTGAGTTTAAGATGAATATTAAATGTCAAATCAACAATGGTGTATGTATTATTCAGGACTAGAGGTCTGAACCTTTTGACTATGATTTCTCCTGAACAGAAAACGGGACTTTCTTCTGTAATGAATGTGACTCCAAGTTTGCTGAAGACGAAGCGCTGAAACAACACATGCTCCAAGTGCACAGCGACAAGCCATACAAGTGTGACCGCTGCCAAGCTGCTTTCCGCTACAAGGGCAATCTTGCAAGTCACAAGACTGTCCACACAGGTACATCTAAGATCAGTTTGGCTGTCTGTCAAGTCTATGCTCCTTTGCTGCTCAATTCTAACCTTTCTTTTCCTCTGATTCCCTGTGTCAGGAGAGAAGCCGTATCGCTGTAATATCTGTGGTGCTCAGTTTAACAGACCAGCTAACCTCAAGACTCACACTCGCATCCACTCAGGAGAGAAGCCATACAAATGTGAGACGTGTGGAGCTCGTTTTGTACAGGTAATAACACGCTAAAATTGGCTTTATATAAAAATGATTTGAGCTAATAGCACTAACTACGAGTGGGTATAGTCATTTTCAGCTTTACATAAGTAACAGGCAGTTACAGGGAAGAACATCCTTAACGGTGTTTTGGATTCTATACAATACATACTAATATGTGAGTTTGTGTGGGGGAAGAATTCCTTCCCCAAGACTAGTTTGCATTGGTTGCAGTGCTGTCGGATAGTTTGACTCAAGCTGATTTGTTGTCTTGTGATATAGGTTGCTCATCTCCGTGCCCATGTGTTGATCCACACGGGTGAGAAGCCATATCCCTGTGAGATCTGTGGCACACGCTTCCGTCACCTGCAGACGCTGAAGAGCCACCTGCGCATACACACAGGAGAAAAGCCCTACCATGTAGGTTGACGTCTACTCTTATTTCACTTCCTAAAAAGTTACAAAATCATACAATAAGCCTCATAAAATGCTGAAAAATAAAACTTTCCTTTTCAGTGTGAGAAATGCAACTTGCACTTCCGCCACAAGAGCCAGCTACGGCTGCATCTTCGACAGAAGCACGGCGCCATCACCAACACAAAGATCCAGTACCGTATGTCGACGGCAGACATGCCCACTGACTTGACAAAGGCATGCTGAGCAGGTTTAATGGAGGCAATCTTGACCTTGGCATTTAAAGACCCCAACTTGTACAATCATCCAAAATTGTAGTGCCACACTGTGTTCATTAGACAAATAAATTGGCTGTGTACGCCATTCTAAACGGGTTTCCACTACATGTGAACGTAGAGCCACTTATGGCATCTTAGTCACTTTATGGTTTCTATAAAGATATAAATATATATATGTATATGTCGGGAGTGTTTCTAAGCTTTGAAGGTACATATATAAAGCTTTATTTTGTTGAGAAGGATGGAATGTAAACTAATGTTTTTTGAAAATACAGTATTTTATATCAGAGAACTTACTTTTCTGAAAGTATTGAAAATTTTGATTGACGGGTGGTACATATATTTTAAGATTCCGAGATTTGCGGCTGTATAGGGTTGTCTATACATTTTTATGTAGATGTACGTACATGTTGCACCATGTCAAGTTGCCATATTCATGTGACGAGGAGGAAAAAATGTCCTAATGTAATTGGATTTAGTCTAAAACATATCAGATGAAGGCTGCTGTCTGATGAGGTTATGCATGAGGTACTCTATTACCGTTGTCAGCGCACATGAAGTGGACAACGGCATAACTGTTGTGACATATTGTGTAATTATAACTGTGGGATTGCTCTCTGCTGGCAGAGCCAATCTAAGTGTTGATGCATTTCAAGGTACTGCTTTGTTCTGACCAAGAAAATATTTTGCTTTAAGTGTATTTGTATAGATGTGACTTTTGTTTGTGTTTATTCGTTTTCCATAAGTGAAGGTTTACAGTTTTGTCTTTGTTCTAGATCCTACAGTAAAATTGTGCAAGTATCGATATTTTTGGTTTGTACATACACTGTGTATTCAATGTGCCTTTCTCTCTATGGTGTCTGAATTCCTCTATTCAGCCCAGCTCTATTAAGGTACAACTCAAGGACATCACTTGTCCTATACCCTGTGTGTGTGTGTGTGTATGTGTGTATATATATTTTTAAATGCTTGTCACCAAGCTTAAAACATGCAAATTCATCATTGTACATCTCCAGGACTTCTTTTGGGATTAGGCTTTTTTAACTGCATTAAATTGTTGTACAATGGTATAGATGTATGAATGTAAAATAAAGGTATTGGATTTCTATGTATTAACAACCGATTTGAGTTTTTCATTTTACAAACGGGAAACGACGCAGGATATACGGTACGGGCACACCATTTTAACATCTTTCCAGAAATATTGTTTGATGGATAAAAACTACTAGAGGACATAACTTGTAGATCAAATGCAAAATCAAAAAACAATATAACTACTAAATTAACATAGTTCATAGTTGGAGCCTGCAGGCATGTTCAAACTTTACAAATGAGAAGATTGTAACTTTAGTCTTAGTTTAATCTAACTGGAGCCACAAAATACCTGTTTTGTAAATAGCAACTATAAAAGATCATAAATAAAGCACAAAGATAGCTTGACTTCTGCAGATGTTGACCAGAAGTTATGTTTTAATAGTTTCTTATCATACTCTTAAACCACAGCAACAGCCACATGCTACTGTACTGTGCAGTACAAGTACACAGGCTCCTAAAGGCACAGCACCGGGTCAGGAATGTCAGATACACAGCAGTATCAATCTAGTTTGATGAAAATATAAACAGACCAAGTAATACTGCGTTTTGTTGCTAATGAATAGGACTTTTGGTTGTAAAAGAAAGTATTTTATCTAAATGATCCTATGGGGAAACAGCAGTTCAGTGGTAGAATGTAGCAGAAGTACATTTACTCAAATACTGTAGGTAATTTTGAGGTACTACTTACATTCAGTATTTCCACTTTATACTTCTACTCCATTACACTTGTCAGTTTACTGTGAAGATTAAGATTAATATAAAATATAAATAATGAATTATTGTAGGTAACTCAAGATTTTGAATGTAGGATTTTTACTTGTAAAAGAGTATTTTTACAATGTAGTATTGCAACTTTTACTTCAAAGATCTGAGCCCTTCTTCCACCACTGCTGCAGCAGGAAGGGGTTAGGTTTATGACCATTTAACGGTTTATACTTATTTGCACGTATTAAACTTGTATGCTGTCAAGGCTTTACTATGACCTACTGTATTTTCAGTTTATTCTGATTTGGATAACTAACACAATGAGGGGTTCTCATTTTTATTCAGAAAATGACTTTCTTCCACGATCATAGCAGTAACGTTTGTTTCTATCGTTTGAAAAGGCCCAAACTAAAATCTTTAGAAGACTTTATACATGTCACATGAATGACAATAACATGATCAAAATGTAATAAAATAGATTTTTATTTTTGAAGTGGCATAAAAAAAAGTCATACTCTTTTAAAGATAAGCAAGAGTGGTTGTATTATGCAACAGAAAAACTACAACAGATTTTTACCTCTACTGGGCTCAAACTTGAATTCAGTTCTATTTCTTTTAAGAAAAACAAAGGACAGTATCAACTGAAGCCCGCTGGAGGGCCTAGGATCTGAAGACCATTTCCAAGAATTAGTCTTTTGCAAATGATTGATCGCTAACGCCTGGAATACAATTAAGTTATGAAAGTACAGGATAAGGTCCAATACTGCCTAATTACCAGAGCTGCACAAACTGGATCTTCTTTAAATGAACTCAAAACTCGCATTTACTCATTATTCACCGTCTCAAAAATCCCCCCCCTCCCCCCCCCCAGACCCCTCCCTTCAGGTCAATCACTGCTTCTGCTGCATGGCTTCTTTCCGTGCAGCGTCTTGCAGGAGCTGAGTGTCCACTTCATCTGCAGGCAGCTGGACGTACCGCACCACAGAGCCACGGATAAAACAGTTCTTCACAGACAGCTGGAGCAAAAAAGTCAAAAAGACAAAGCAACGTTTGACGGCAGTCATTCAAAGGGTCCGAGATGCTTTAAAGCTTTAGTGCGGAACTTTTTTATATTAATGAACGCCAATTATCTTCTAGCCATTATCAAATGAGTGTCTCCAAAGCTAATTAAGACCATCAGCTCCAACAACTCTCTCTGGATTTCTCAAGATAGGCGTTTTTCATGGTACCAGCTGGGGGCACGATTATCGAAGGCTTGTATCATGTGGATGATCACGTTTTAGCAGATAGCGTTAGTGATAGTGTGTGAGTGATTAGAATACAAGTTTTATTACATGTGTGTGTTTTGTTGACGTTGGCTTCCCTTTCCAATTTGTTGTGGTATAATAAAACTAATAAATTCAACTTGTTTTTCTGAACTCATTAAAGCCAAAACATAAATGTATTGAAACCCTTTTATTTACCACTAACTCAGCTTGCACATTTGATGAATGTGCAACATGTGGAAAAAACATAAAAGTATTGGTATTAGGTATTAGGTTTTGCATGTTACAATTTATACTACGCATAAAACATATTACTTGTATATTGTTATATATTCATTTTGTATATGAAGGATGTCTGCATCATACCACTATGTGTGGACTTGCAACACATGCACATGTGTGTGTACACACACTTATTTGCAGGCCCAAACAGAACCAGCTGGTCTCTGAGACCCAACACAGGAGTAAATGATCATTTCTTTCTTTTCAAATATCACGTTTATAAGCAATTCTCATAAGATTTGGATGTCTTGAAATATCGAGGTGATAAAACAAAGATGTTGTGAGCTGTTAAATAGGGCTGGGATATTGTAGATGCCAAGCAGACATTAGTGTTAGAAATGTCCTAAAAGCTGAAATGCCACTGACGGATCGGGGCCAGACAGCCAGACTTACCATGTGTGGATATTTCTCTGGGTCAGTGACGCTGATGTCTGTGAGCTTAATGTTCAGGTACTGAAACACACACAAAGAGAACCATGTCGATTAGAAGTCCTAACTGGGCAGCCAGATAGCAAATGGAACAGCTTGGTTTCATAAAAAATAACATCATCATTACCAACCTGGTCAACAGAATGAAGTGTTCCGCAGATGCTGAAGAGAGAAATGTTAGGATTCAAATGATTACAGGCATTTCTGAACATCCCATCCTTATATCTACAACAACATAGAATATAATACCAATCACGTGTCTCGGTACAAAATAACAATACCACCTTGTAATGCAACTTGTTGCTGTAGTAACGTCACATGACATGAGAGTGTTTTGGTGAGCTCTCTTGTTGCTCCATGTGACGTATAACATATATAACATATATAACACATATAACTCAAAGCTAAAGCTCGAGCTACTAGCATGCACCTGAATCACAGTAATGGAGCTACGTTGTGCTAGCTAGCCCACACACTAGAGGCTAGCGTTAATTCAAACAGTGTAACAAAGTTACCCGGGCTCACAAAAGAAGAACTAACCTCAAGTCGTTTTTGAGTTCCACCACCACGTCCTTCCCCACCAGCGACTTGAAAAACGAGTAGAAAAGCTGAAAGACAGCTAACGTTAGCATCGTGCTACACGTCGAGCACATTGCAGCTTGCATATAGATAGCAAACTGAACCACATGACGCCACACAGAGAACGCCTCACACAATCTTCCTATCACATATTTGTAGTTAAAACGGATAAATACGTTCAAAATCGATGGCTTACCATTTTTGCTGCTGGTTTCTTGTGGTTGTGCGTCTGGTGTTGATGATGCGTCACACTGCGTGATATCGCTGCGACGGAGCACACATCCTATGGGTGCATCTACTGAAGAGCCCCACGGGGGGGAGCCAGAGGCCGTTAACTAACGGACCTTAGACCGTGGACATCCAGGGGATGCTTCAGGCGCTGGTGGGGTCTACCTCGAGCTCGTTGTAGCTTTGAACGGCGAATGTGAAATGTGAAATGTAAAATGTAAAATGTAATAGAGTGTCGCTTAGAGTAAGTTGCAGGTTGAAGGTTGATTGGTGGACTGGAATATTAAATAAAAACAGAAAGACACAGGATCCAAAACTAGAGAGGCCATTGGGATTTAGAGGAGTTCTGCTCCCCAACCTTTTTGGCTTGTGACCCCTTGACTTGGGTTGGAAACCAGAGGGTCGCTGATTCAAGCCCCCCCCCCCATATGGACTAAAGTATGGTGGTGGACTGGTAGCTGGAAAGGAGCCAGTTCACCTCCTGGGCACTGCCAAGGTGCTCTGGAGCAAGGCACCGAACTCCCAACTGCTCGGGACGCCTTTCCATGGGCAGCCCCCCCACTCTGATATCTCCCCATTGGTGCATGGACCTGAGCATGTGCCCCCCCCCCCCCACACACACACACACACACTCTGACAGCTCTCCATTAGTGCATGTATAGGACCTGAGCATGTGCCTCCCCCCACACACACACACACTGTTGCCTGTGTGTAATGTGTGTAATAACAACAGAGTGAAAACATTGTAATTTCCCCTTGCAGGATTAATAAAGTATACATTATTATTATTAATATTATTTGGAATCTATCGTCAATGTTGTTATATATATATATATATATAGTAGTATATAGTATATACACTATATGGTAATAGTACAGTGGTTCTCAACAATATGGGCTTGGTTTACACCAATCACCATTTCTAGCCACTGGGGGGGCCATAGGCCGGCTGGGGGAATGCATATTAATGCTAAAAAAACTCATAATTAATGGGACCTTTAATTTAGACATTGAGACATTGAATTTAGACTACTGTAAGATAGGCTTACCATAGGTAAGGTATTTCTAAAAGTAACCGTGTCCCATCCCACCTTCTCGCAGGTGCAGGACCAATGAGAACTACTAAAGTGAATTTTGTTTTGCATTTTGCCAGAAGAAGACCCAGCAAGGTCCAAACGTCGCCTTTGCATTAAATATGGGAGCATAAAGAAGTGTTGCAGACATGACATTTTTTTCACTATAGGTAAGGTGGCCATCCATAGATAGAGTTATGGTTTTACTGTGACACATTTTAACATAAAAACTTGATTTATAAATGTTTCTTAGTATTGTATGCATTATAAAAACAGATGTCTAAAGGCTCTAGGCAGCCCACACAATATTGTAGGCCCAGGTTAATGTGCAACTCACTTTTATACAATATATGCAGTAGGGGTCCCTGCTCCATCTTTTTTTTTTTTTTTTTTTGGCATATTCTGTTTTAGATGGGTTTTTCCAGTTATTTGTTATGTTTTTTCTTATGTTGTTATCTATAACTGTACAGCACTTTGGGGCAGTAGTGACTGTTTGTAAATGTGCTATAGAAATAAACTTTGACCTTGACCTTGATCTCTTTTTCAGCTGAGGGGGCCTTGGCCTAAGAAACGTTGAAGACCCCTGGCCTAAGAGGTAGAAGCTTGGAGAGATGTGTTGAAAAAAGATTGATGACATTTTGTGTAGCAAATGCAAATATCTGCTTTCATCACATGATCCCTGACCCTGTAATTCATCTTTTGGCCCTTGAATCGCCTGGAACCCCATGTTGAGAACCACTGTACTATTACTACTATCACATTTAGCATGCATAATACTCTAAATTGTGCAAATCAGCAGCCATTATGTAACCAGTGAATGTAAAGTGCAGCTCACAATTACACACACCTGATTAAACAAATAACACAATAAAATAGGAGTTGACGGTTCTATGTTTCCGATAGCGTGCTTGGATGACTTCCGAGTCTCACACTGCATGCAGTTCTCCATAAGCAACAGCAGATAGAAGTACTGGAGTGTAGCAGACCTAGAGGCAGCTCTGCTGCGACTTACACGTGTGTTATTTACAGTTTCACAGGCAATGATTATGACAGGAGGTCGTGATGAAGGTCTAAAGTAACAAAATGCTACATTCATTTAAGCATTTATTGTACATATTAATGGAAAACATATAAGATAATACTGTGCACTAAACATTCGTTTGCTACTGTATTGTAAATAAAATCAAATGTAACACATCTGTATTCATAAGCAGAGTTTAATTCCAAACCAACTTCTCAATGCGAGCAGAAATGAAGTCTAAAAATGACATTTTGGAGCAGACATTTTTGTTACAGTACCAATGAATTGGAGTGACTGGCTGAGGCATTTATGTATTTAATGTTTCCAATAATGCAGAGCAGAAAGCTGTCCATTCATGCTGACCATGGCTGCAGCCTGGTCTCACTTCCCAGGTCGCCCATCTTCATCATCGTCAGGATGCACTACAGAAACACAGAGAGTCTGCATCAGCATATGTTTGATTTTTAGAGCTGGGTATCGTGCAAACATTTTCAATACCCCAAAAAATCTGATACATCAAAAACCAATCTTAAAAAATTTGAAACCGTTTAAAAATCTTATATCGTATCAAATTTTATAAGATTATAAAATTCATTTGAACAAAAATAAATAACAACATTACACATTAATGTGAAATTTGTGTTTTTCCTGCATGCGTGTATGATGTGTAGACAGCCAATCAGCAGCATTGTAAGATGGAGGTAGACGCCTGCTGCAGGCTTATTGGCTAACTGATGCTGATGAGAGTGACTCATATTTGTTATTGAATGACAATGCATCTTCTGATACCTCATCCAATGGGAGCAATTCGGTAGGGCTGCGCATTTTATCGAAATCGCAACATGGACTAGTGCAATATCCAAATCGCAGGGGGGGTGCAATATTTGTTAGAGGCTAAATATGTGTGAAATCATTCTAAGTTAGGTATGGTGGAGCTGCAGAATTGTATCTTACAGATTAAAGAAAACATCTTGGCTTGGTACAGATCAATAAATAGCACTCTAATCATTTACATGTTTTACGTTTTAACATTATTAAATTAAAATGATAATAATGAAAAAAAAAGATAATTCCCTCCAATATTGTGAATTATTTTGCAATTGCAATATCAGTCAAAATAATCCTAACTAGATATTTTCTTCATATCATACAGCCCTACACTTTGATCGATGCCTTACCCAGCACTAAATATCTTTGTTGGTGAATTTAAGACTCATGAGTCATAAGAGGAACAGAGACGTCCTTACTGTCTTTGTGGGGGCTGTAGCTGGCCAGGTCTTGCTGGTGGTCTGTGTTTGCTGGGGAGTTCAGAGTTGTCTCTGGGGTTCTGGGGCTCCGGCATGCCTGGCCGGGACTTAGAAGGTATAGGAGGCCGGTTGAGTGCCATCCCCCCCATCTGAGCGTGAAGGCACTACTGGTTTCTTGTATGTTGAGGGATGCGAGGTGATGGGGGCTGGGGGCTGAGGCCTAGTCTCAGAGAGGGTGAAGGAGCGGTTGCGTGGGGTGGGCAGTGGGGGGCGATCAGAGTCTCCATCTGCTGGTTTGGAGCTTGTGAAAACGGGGTCCGGAGGTGTGAGGTGGTCCATCGGCTGATGGTCTGGATCCTTGCCCCAGGATTTTACCCTTGAACCGTATAACGGATTATCAAACATCTCTGACCCCCTTTCATCCTCACCCCTAGGAAACAAAGGGATCCGATTCAGTTTCACTTTCTACCCATTCAGCTATTCATCTCCTGTCATTTTTAGATTAAGATTGGACACTGAGTGTCAATCACACATGTAAAGAGTCACACTGTAAACAGAAAACAGGCACTCACAAAGGGGGACTGCGTGCGCCCACATCATAGCCACCCTTCTTGCTCTCTTTACACCCTTGTCCGGTGAGTAGAAGATTTTTGGGTGGCTTGCTGTAGCTCCAACCTTTATCTATCACATTGCCACTTCTGTAGGACACTCCCATGTAACTGGGGTTAGAAATATCATGTGCCTGGGTGACGGAAAACCTGTCAACAAGAAGACAGAAAATATCACACCCGGAAGTCATGTTTGAATACTTTGCAGTAACCACAAGTGAAACAATGTCTTACTTGTTGGCCTCACTGCCTTTGCCTTTTGAAGTGACAGTGTCATCCTTTTCGACTTTGATGAAATCTGAAAGCCAGAGTAAAATATTGACGCTACAAGAACTGAAGTAGAAAACATTTCAATAAGTAAATTCTGAGCTGATTTTCAGACTCACCGTATAACTTCTCAGTGGGCTTGCCCTCAGAGGTGTGTAACTGAATGCCACCTGTCAAAGTGCCTGTCTTCTCTCCGTGATGAGTCAGTGTGATCTGAAACTCTGTGTAGCAGAACTGGGCCGCTCGCAGCGCAACACAACCCTCTCCTTTAGGGAATAAGACACCAGCAAACTGTAAGCACTGCTCAGCTCAACGCATCTGCATTACAAACCGTGTGGAAGTTCCTTACCATATGACTCGTCGCAGTCTGTCGACTTCACACAGATGAGGATGTGCTGGTCCAAAAGGTACTCTGGGTCAGAGATGATAGGGGTGAGCTAAAAGCACAGAGAAGACAAGGACTTTAATTATTAGTTGCCAGAACAAATCATCTAAGCCTGCACTGAAAAACTCCTTCTGGATTTTACCTCGACTTGGTTGCCAAACCAAACTTTTATTGACCCATCTGAGTGCTCCGTGTTGTCTCCCTCTGAAGTCTTGACTGTTTCTGTAGAAAATAAAAGAATTGTTGGTTTCAATCATCAGCCCATTTGGCTACTGTACAGTTAGTCACACAGACTAATACATACTCTCCAAGCAGCTGGAATGGTATTCGATGAAGAACTTGGTCTTTGATTTTGTCAACAAGGTGGCCACACAGTTCATGATCTGTATCCCACCCTGAGGTGCACTATTTAGGTCTGCAAGAAAAAAACAACAAACATCATTAGCCTATCATTTAGGAGTGTATAACACAGCGTCATCTGCAGTGAGCCTTAAAATGGGTGATCATACCTTGCTTGGAGACAAACTGTGAGGCTACTCCAACTTCAAATGAGGCAAATAATGGTGAGTGGTCACTTGTCATGATGTCATTAGTGCACCCTGAAAGTTGGAAAGTTTGGCGGAATGAGTATGTCTCATACAATATCATTAAAGGGGCAGTCATTAGCATTACACTTTCATTAAGTTTGGGGACTGACGAGTGCCACATTAAACAAAGAACGGTCAGAATGTGCAGCAGACGTGGAGATAACTTGACTTTCAGTCCCTAGTGTGGGTTGTCTTTTGTTACCCCCTCCCTGCCTGCTAAAGGCCCACACCTGTTATACTCTACAAACCTAGAGCTGCACAGAACCTTATACAAAGGTTTTTCATGCAGGTTAGGTTGTGCTCCTCATGACAAGTAAACTGATTTTCATGTGCAAAATGGGTGGAGTGCCCCTTAAACATGCTAACACTTTACAGGTTCATTTGTACTAATTTAAATATATGAATTTATATAAATATAATATAAATTCATATTTTTAAATTAGTAAATTAGTAATAGAAAATATGAATATCCATTTAAAATTAAGTTAACATAAACATTTCATTGGAATATTGACTTTTCATATTTATAATAATAAAATAAGTGTTTTCCAGATTAAAAGATGTATTTATTTTTTTGAATTGAATGCTTGTCTGCAGACAAATTTCCTACTTTTGCTGACCAATGCTGGATTTATAAGGCGGATACCAATAGGGATATTTGAGCATTGGGAGCCAATTACGTACTTAAAGGGGCATTTTACAATAGAAAAGAAATTACTCTGTGCTTTCTGGTAATCAAACGATGCCAATATAATAATATAAACTCAATAAACCTGCAAAAAGATATCGGCCTCAGCTGACTAGCAGTAGAGGTAATTCATTGGAATAGTTTGGTGGAAGTGTAACTGAACACTGTCTCTATTTTCTTTTGAATTCATACCAAAATTACATAGTTCTTTCTGGAACTCTTCGGAGGAAACCACAGAAAATTATTCAGAAATGATAGACCCTGTAACAAGTGAAACCCCTCTTAAAAATGTCCATTTGGAATTACTCACCATATGCTTGGCAGACAACATGAACCAGAGGGTATGACTTCCGCAGGACACGGTCACACCATGAGGGCAAATTGTATTTTGTCTGTAGAGTTAAAGTCATCATATGTACATAAAAGCTGAATCCAACAGTTTTTGCAGACAGTCTTTATAGCATAATAAAGCCGCTGGAAGGTTATACAATTTCTGCTAGATACATTATCAAACATTCTTGCTGGCATGGATCAATACAAGAGATCAAAAATCATGAGGTTCAATATGTCTAAAAGGGAAATTTGTTAAATAGACCCTGGTGCCTGTAGATGAATGTATCATACATTTTCTTTGAGCCAGAACATACTGTATATTCCCATATGTTCACATTTTGACCCAGATGGCTTAAAGCCACTGAGAGATGTGTTCAGTGCTGTAGTTGCTTTTGCAGTTTCCTGCAGCATGGGGCATGGCAGGAGCCATACACATACATACAGGGACATCTGACTAAACATCAGCTTACCCCCGTGGCCTTGGCCTTTGTGTAGGCATACTTCTCTCGCGTGTCTCTTTCAAAGCGATACGTGGGCGCAAACGTGATTTCCTCTTCATCTACATACAGAATAAATAATTATTAAGGAGATGTGTTTTGATTTTTATATGCATGCCAGCATTTCTTAAATGCATCAGGCGATGAACAGAACAGAGTTGGTAAAAAAACTAAATCACATAAAGTAAAAGTTAAGTTGCACTAAGTTACACACACTTTGCAGTATGTGAGTATTAATCAATATTCTCCATGTGCCCTCACCGAAGTGCAAGAAGACCTTTCCATCATTCCTCTCCATGTTGAGCTGGTCTTTGCTGAGGAGTTCCTGGTACTGCTGCTGTTTGATCTTTGTCACAATGTACTCGGCTTCCTGTGAAGGGAAACAGTGCAGTAGTGACTTTCCTTCCTAAACGTGTTAGCAGCTGAGAGCTCAGCCACCTGACAACCAGCACACTCTTTTATACGCACCACTCAATGATGCTGGAGGAGCTTTCATTTCCCCAGTAGACACTATGACAATAACACATTTCACACAATGCATATAAAAAGCAGACACATCATTTATTTGTGAACCTGCTGTTATTAGAAATATTTATAATAGAAGCTCAGTACATTTTGTTGCAAGTACATACAGTGTGTTGTATCATATTACATCTGGTCATTTCAGTACAGTAAACTGAACTTGACGTCCAACTTACTGTGGATGGGAACTCAACACGGTAGTTCAAATCCCCGAGCCAGAAGAGGTGGGTGAACCGATGCGTGATGTCAAACGGATTGATCTTCTTATCGCCCAGATTCAGAAATCGCAGGATGTTGGTGTAGTTTTGATTACGTCTGCAAATACAGCCAAAATCATGGCAAGAACATCCCAAATATGATGCAACGATTACAAAACAAAAAAAAGTAAAAAAAACATTTTCAACACTATTTCCTGCATTTACGTGTTTATACATTTATTTTAATCTAGCAAATGACACATTATGATGATGAGGATTTCCACAATAATGGTCCTCTAACAAAAACTGTAATGTGTAAAAAATATAAATGTCTTCACACTATTTAAAGCTATAGTGCATAGTTTTGAGGAATTCTAAGTAATGACAACAACACTCGTCGTCACGTCCACATGATACAAGCCTCCTGTGATTGTGACATCATTTTCTAATCATAGCCAGACTGAGAAATCCAGAGAAAGTTGTGTGAGCTGATGATATAAAGAGTATAATTATTAACTAGAGTCTTAATTAGCTTTGTAGCAATTTCTCGGCTTGAATGTAACGGAGGTTTAGTAATATCAAAAAGTTACACACTAAAGCTTTGAATCCCATTTAGTTTTACTGGTAGATAATGTATTTTTATATTTGCAAGAAAAAGCGCCTACTGCCTTATCTTGACTGATCATTTTAGCAAAATTCTTTTGTCATAAAAGTACACCAGCCAGGGCTAACCCTATCTGGAGCAGGTCGGCTTTGAGTTGTGTAACACTTAGAGAAGAAGAAACTGGAACACTCACAACAGTTGGAAATCTCAACATTTTAGCTCACTGTGATATCTCTAAAATACATCATTATTTGACGTGTATTAGAGATGTATATTAGAGACGTATAATGATGTTAATACGTCATTATTTGACCTCATTATTTGAAAATATGAAAACGCCTAATATGTCCTCTTAAAAAAGTCTGTTGCTCACCTGAGCTTCTTCTCACTTCCAGAAGTCAGGTGACTGTTGACAAAGCCAAAAGATGTCCCGTTGAACATGAAGGATACGCCCACTGCTCCCTTGTTTCCTACAAAACAAGCATCACATTGATGGGTATTGTTCAATGAACTTATATGACAGGTCATTAAAGGTGCAGTAAGTGATTCTGCTCAAAGATTGTTGATATACAACACCCCCCTTCATAAGCTCTGCCCCCCAGATTCACAGACAGATAACTAGCGCCGGCACATTCAAATGCTGCCTCCCCCCCGGCCCGCCCTTCCCATCAACTGTTGCTGCTTGTTGCCGATTGGCTGGAATAGTGTTTTGTGCACTCCTTTCTGTTTGCTTCCATTTCACAGCCAGGGCTTTGTATTATATCCATGTTCTTTTTTCAGCACACACAGAAACTAGAAGGCTAGATGACCGTGAATTTGACAAACCGTGTGTTGGATTAACATCATTTACTATACCTTTAAAACGCTTGTAGAGAAGCGGACCTGCTTACCCAGAGTGTTGGCGATCCCCGTCTTCACACTGTCTGAAAAAACGTGTGGGAGATCCTGTTTTCGTGCTCAGGCTTGGCCAGCACCACAATCCGAATGTTCCACAGAGTGTGGGTCGCCACCTGGATGTTAGAAGACGATGTGATGCATTACTGCTCTGCATTCAGTTGGAACTTTGTTACTCTGTCACGGTCACTCACTTGTTTAAAGCTGATGTTTGTGATTTTACGCAGGGCACCTTTCACTATGTCTGCCCACTCCCGCTCGCCCAAAGGATCCTCCTGAGTCCCAATAACATAAAAATCATGTGGGATGTGATCGGCGGTGTCGTCTCGTGTCTTCCCTTGGCCCTTACACTGAAACCAGGAGTTGATGTTGTGGGGAGGACCGGCATTTCCTGCAGGTTTAAAAAAGTCTTTGACTATATCTGTATCTTTGATCTGTACAGTCATGAGTTCAAATTGATTCAAACATTTGAGATGTTATGTTGTTACCCATGTTCCACGTGCCAACAAACACTGTGATCATGTCAGGTTCAGGCTTTTCACTGTGTTTGTTCTTCATTTGTTGAAGAAGTTGGCAAAACCCTTCCCTTTTCTAGTGAGACACATATCAAAAACATGATTTCTTATAATGAAAACATTTAAACATTATACCTTATGAATTATGTGTGCCTTACTTAAAGCCCCTGAAAACATATTTTCTTAATTAGCTACTTACTACAGCTGTAAATCTCTTTAATACCTAATTATATCATAACATTTAATGCTCAAATTCAACCTATTATTTCTTTCATTATTTACTATGTCCACTTGAGGGATTTCCAACATTAGGCTAGAAGGAGCAACGACATCATAGCCCATTGCATTTCTGGCACACCACTTTGTTTAAATTAATTTTTAACCCCGAGCACACATGGACCCACAAATTAATAGAACTCTGTAACGAAACAATATCCGACAAGCTTAGTGAAACGGCTCTGTAATAAATGCTAACGATGCTCGGTTAGCACACTGATGTAGTAGTCTCGCATGTCCAGACCTTCCTCCACACCTCTAACGGAGGCCTGTCTAGTCCACCCAGCATTTCTGGAGTTGTGTATTGGCAGAGATCTGAGGAGCAGTTAACCATAGTCCTCCTGACCCCCCCAGAGGTTAGAACGCCACCACAGAGACAGAGGAAGGAAAACATCTGGCCAAAGCTAGGAGAGTTTCACATGAGGTTTCTGTGTTTGGGTTCTTCTCTGGGCTCTTTCACTGGTCTGGAGTAGGGGTGTAGTCTAATGGATTGTAGTGGGTATACTGTACTGTATATAAATATTGGTCAGAATATGCCTTTGGGGGAGGAGGGAGGGAGGGGGGCCATATCATAGTGAAGGGGTCTGGATGTCCTCCCCCAGGGAAGTTTTGATAATCAATGACTTAATTTCCTGTATTCGAATACACTTTATTTAGCCAATGTGAAGAAGAAAAACACAGATGATAATTTAAAACATATCAAAAATATAATGGAAACTATGTTGCATTTCATTGGGCATTTATAAGTGGATATATGGAAATCCTGGAGCTTTCTTAGTGGGTATACCTGCGTGTCACGTAGACTACACCAATGGTCTGAAGCAATAATTACATTATTTTTTATAATTAATGAAAAAAAGGTGATGTCACATAGCCCTTAATCAGGTTTTAGCAACATTTTAATTGTAGCTTTATGCTAATTAAACCTATAATGTTGCCAGACCACTGTCAATCAAATCTGGTCAAAGAAAATGTAATAATGTTATAGATTTATAATATGGGAAACCAAGCAATCTGTTAGGTTCATTGCTGTGGTATAATAAGCACATACAATGACATCAAATTCATTTGCACAATTCAGTATCACACAGCGTCTGAGAAAAGGAAAAAAAAAACTTTATCAAACTATTGCTTAATCATACTTGATTTAAAAGCAAGTTTTCAGGAGCCTTTTTAATAATTCAAAAGCAAATCAAGTGACCAGATATATTTTACCTTTGTGTCATCAAACACAAACTCTTTACGCAAAATCTTCTCTTTCTCTGTCTCCGCCACGATGACAAGTTTGGCGTGCATTTTCTGGGATTTCACCAACTGCAGGACTGAAAAATAATCACATTACTCTTATTAAAATGAGCCTTGTTGATGGTTTCCAGCACTTGTTAAACTGGAATGAGGCTGCTTTCACACCTGAGCACCTGTTATTAGGTCTGTTTAGACCGAAGCCTGGAGCGTTGGGTTGGAGAGAGCTCACCCGAGCAAACTCTGCTCCGATTGAAAACGGAGGCCTCCATTCGCTTCCACGTGAACTAGAGTTCTTTCACTTTGGGTGAGAATGCAATCCAACCCAAATATGGGAAGTGAACCAAACAACAGTGCATTACACAGTGCCTATGATAACTTTTAAATCCATAACTTAATAAGACCACACAGCGCTGGTCGTCTGTTTGCCAACACATCAAAATCAAAATGCAACTTCAACCCCACATTGCACCATGTCTGTAGAACTACAGGTGTGAAAGCGCCCTAAGAGTATACAGGGGGTGGACCCTAGCCCCCCCAGTAAGAGCGTTTGCCCCATGTTGGCTAAGTCCTACACCGGCCAGGGTTTGAATCTGTGTCATTTCTTACTTTTGTTGTGTACAAAGAATTTGTCTTCAGGCCCATCTTTCGACTTCTTGAGAAAGAGCTTCCCACTTTCAACATCTACTTTCAGGAACATCTTTGTGGGAATAGCCAGAGATTCTTGCTTGACCTGCAAGTGAAAGAGGAAACAAGTTAAATAAACCTCCAGACACTGGACATCATTTCAACCCCGTTATACAGTATGTTATACAGTTACTGATTTAGAGAAGCACCTCAAACGTAACAAGCGGAATGAGCGATTTCCTTTGACCTCCTTCATATCCACCAGACTCAAACATAGAGTTTTTAGTCTGAAAAAAAAAGAAATAGAGAAGTGCTATGTCATCTGTAACTGGCATCCTCTGTTGTCACATCGATAACCAAGACTGTTCTGACTGGTCAGTCAGTAAAGTGAGTCACTTTACCTTATCTTCTATTGAGTAGAGCAGTTTTGTTAGTTGCTCAAGCCTAATGGATACAGATTGACCTGAATCGTAAGAAATCTGAAAGTAAAGGAAATAGTACATTATGGTAAGGGATATGGAGTGTGAATTAAAATTTTTTGCAAAGGATCAAAGCTGCAACACACTTGTTTTGAAAACTGTCCAATCCCTGGGGAGAGTTGTTGGTCCAATGCTCTATGAAAGACCTCCAAAGCTGGCAGGATGCGGGAAATCTCACTGTCTCACAACCAAAGTCAGAACATGGTTAAATCCCCACTAAAGACTGTAATCTACAGAATCTATTCTGCTGAGTGGTAACTACACCTGTTTAGATTCTTGCAGATTGCCGATAGTAGCTTCTGTAGCCCGGGGAGGTTAGGGTAACCATATTGTGCTTGTTCAGCATCCAGGCTGACTGAGGTCCTGAAGTATTCTTGGATAGCTGTTTGGTGTTCCTCTGGTAGTCTGGGAATATGGGGACATTTTAAACACTGTTATGTCATTATTCAGCATTATCATTACATAAAGTAACCTCAGCCAAGCACATCACTGTGTAAAATGATTGCCCACAATCGTTGGAGTTCTCCCATTGTACACACTACTGTATATACTTTCAGTGCATTATCAGAAACTTTGAATGATGATTTATGTGGCTGAGGTGCATCAGAGCACATTCTGCAAATGTAACCTTACGTGGACAAGTCCATCTGCTGCAGTCTCATCAAGTAGGTGTCCGATAAGGACTTGGGGTCACTGTCTTTCACATCATTGACTGTGAAGTTCCTGGGTGGAAGCTGCGGTGGAAAATTACTGGCTTCTGCAGAGAGAGATGTATTGTGTATGTTGTGTATGTATGTTTAGGATTTTTTTAATCTTTGAAAGGCACATTTTTACATTATAGCCACTATTTAGTTGAAGTGAAGTTTGACCTTGCTCCTCGTCTACATCCTCCTCCCTCTGGACAGGGTACTGCAGATGTGTGACCAGACCCATGTTGGGACTGTAATATGCCTCCACCAGCTCAGGCAGCATAGAGAAGAACCTGATAGGGACTCCTTCAGATGCCTGAAGAGCAGAGCACAGCAGACACAATCCTCAGACCTCGGCAGAACTGAAATGTTACGTGGAAATGTTTCTGGAAGACCTTTGTGGTTTGTTTTGTTTTTATTACAATACCAGGAGACATAATCTTTCACTTTCATTTCCCATTTGATGTTAGATATGTCTACTTGCCCAATCTGTGGCTTCTTCCAAAAGGCTAGTGCTGCAATTGTGTCATCATCTAATGCCACATTTCCACTGCATGGTTTGACTTGATTCAACTCACTTTTGGTACCAGATGTTTTCCTCTAAAACCCTTCCCCCCCTCACTGTAGGCAGGAGTCTCAGCTAATCGCCATAGCACATACAACAGAACATTATCTTCAACGCAACACTCACAGTTGCTGGACTTTGTCATGTGTACGGTGTAGTGTGCGGCATTGTGTATGGAGTGTACAGCGTAGTGTACAGTGTAGAGTGAGAACTAGTGAGATGTCTCACTCTGGAGATAAAACTAGTGTGATGTCTCACTCTGGAGATAAACAAACAAAAATAAATATGGTGTTTTTTTGAAAATGAACAATTATGTTCAGTTATGAACCTGAAAATGAGCAAAATATGGGCATTTTAAGCAGCTATATATATGTGATACATTTATATATTTTTTTTAACGCTTTTTTGACATTGTAGTTAGTGATCATTGGTTTTCATTCGGTTTCAAGTGCACAATTGTTAAATCCGTTTTATCTCTGATCTCAAGCCTATTTGAAACGTTTCTTTTAAAACTCAAGGTCACTGCCATTACAAATATAATGATGCAGCTCTATCTCTTCAATAGAACTGCTGTTGTCACTATGACATGGAATGAAAAACTGCAAATACTTTAAACCACCAGCCTGCATATGCATGCATGTGGGAGCAGGGATTGTGAAGAAGATTTAGTTCAATTAGACAGAAACCAGCAGTTTTATGACTAAACCACTAAACCAATTCCTCACAGAGTTGCACATTTTGCCTTCACTTGCATCTTGTATGAGCAGGGAACAGGCCTATTTTACCTGACACATTTTAGTACAGCATTTAAAATCCTGGTTCTTACTTTTAGAGCCCTGCATGGTCAAGTTCCTCACTACATCTCTGACTTGATACAGCTTCATACTCCGGTCCGTAGTCTGAGGTCTTCAGGTCAGAGACTGTTAGTTGTTCCCCACACTCATTTTAAATCAAGAGGGGATCGTTCATTCCAAGCAGTGGCACCTAGGCTGTGGAATGCATTGCCTACATTTTTACGTTGTGTGAATTCTGTTGATTCTTTTAAAAAGCAACTGAAGACGCTGCTATTCAAACAGGCGTTTAGTTAGACGTGGGGTTTTTATGGTTTCTGTTTTTATGTTTTCCATTTGTTTTTAATAGTGTCTTATGCATTGTATTGTACTTTGTTGGTATTGTATTACATTTTACTGTGAAGCACTTTGTGATTTTTTATCTGTGAAAGGTGCTATACAAATAAACTTTACTTACTTACTTACTTACTTACATAAGTATTTACCATGTATTTTCATTCCTTAGAAAGAGGGCAAGAGCATTTTACTAAGTTGTGTAATCATGTCTTTCTGTCTCAAACATCAATTCTTCTGCAGATGACGTCAAGTCAAACTGACTCACAGTAAAATAGGATTAATACTTTGTCATGCAATAGTGCAATAGCATAAAAATAATGTGGACAAAACAATAAATGCATAGAATAGATAGTTAAGGAGCTGGATAACTAAGTATGTATGTACAATGAAGATTTGTCTAGCAAAAGCAAAGTAAACATGGTACTGGTGTCTCCCAGCTGATGCTAAGTATACTGTTCACCATTTATTTTCGTGTGTTAGTATGCTAACACTTGCTAATTAGCACTACAAAGTACAGCTGAGGCTGATGGGATTATCAATTCTAAGTGTTGTGACGTTGTGCCTGGACCAAAGTGGTGGACTGTCTAACAGACCACCGGCAGTTAAAAAAATAGCTTCAAGCCAATGGACAGTTGTGAGAAATGTATATTTGTGCATACACATACATATATATAGATATATGTGTAAATATACAGCACATTTTAAATTAGGTCACTGCTTAGCAATAAGAATAGCTGCGTAGCCCACCAGCATTTAGGTTTTTAGTATGTGTGTGCTGTAAATACACCAATAAGTCTACAACCATAATAATTCATCTGACGTTGACCAAAATAATGGTAGCTTGTGTCAAACTGTCAACCCACCTGGACAGAGAGCTTCTTATCCTCATTTGGCAGGATTCTGTATGTGTATACACAGTTCTGGTATCTGTGGTTAAAATAACAAAATGCAAATGTCTGTCAGTTGAATATGACATGTATGTAGGGTAAACAAACAGACTGGCTGGTGTTTTTAGTGTGTTCAGCATAAAATATGAACAGTTTTTGGTAGGTTCCCACATGAAAAATGATTTGTGTTGCAGAGAGCAAAGGGGTGTTGCTTTGCGGTAGCACAGTATGCAAATAAAGGGGAACTAGTCTTCAATTGCAGTGCGTATGTGCAAAAATGTATTATGATACAATATAATACAGGAGGGGACATTTTAACTTTTTAGCACGTTATATGAAATACACCTACATAATGATGTTTGGTTGTTGTTTATTTTAACCGGATGCCAAAAACATTCAGTATAACAGATATGCTGTTTTTCTTCCGTTACCCAGCTCATATTGCATATAATGAACATTTTCTGAACAAGGAACAAGAATCATGGTCCACGCTCTATGAAACTGCATCAAAACAAACTGTCAGGGCAATAGTTAGAAACAAGTAATGGTAACTTACAAAACACAGAGGGCATACGCTCCCTGTATGGACTCACTGGCCCGGATAAGGAAGCTTCCATCTCTTGCTGCTTTGGAAAGTAGAGCCTCAGCTTGGGATCGAGTTATAGTACCATGGCACCAAGGTTGATAACTTGGCATCCTGTTTCTCACCCACAAGCCTGAGCTCAAGAGTTTTGCATCTGCTCTCAAACTATATTCCAGCAAATGAAAGTAGACTCAGTTTTTCTTCCTGGTTATTTTCATTGTTTCATGGTGCACACTTTTAAGTCCTTTCTTTCACTTGTTCATCCTCTGCCTCCAAAAGCTGTAAAAGGAAGCTGCAACTAGCTCGGCTGTGAACTTCCTCATTTGAGAAGTTGAGAGAGGAGGGCCCTGGTGCCTCTGCTCTGCCTGTTATATGACAGATCCACAGAGCTGTAAATGGAAATACAGACTTTCGCTTGCAGAGTAGAAATCTTTATCTCACTACTACTTTAATGATTGACCAGCATTCCCTTTTTAGTTTCTGAGCACCTGCTTGTTAATGTGACCAATGCAGAAAATTGTGAAGCAATTTGTAAAAACTTTAATTTAAAGAAGTGAAAAAGGGAAGTAACAAAAACAAAGTTTGATATATGATGATTCTAACTTGTAGTCAAAGAATTTCCTGATAAATCGTCTCTGGATAAGTCAAAGAATAAGAAGCCAGCATTTGCTTCCCAGGTACATTTTTAAAACCCAAAACCCCAACCTTGGACCTAGAATAAAACAAGTGCCTAAATTCACCCAGAAGACCCACTCTGAGTCTGGTTGCTAACTCGTTGATACTCTAATATGAATCAGGAGAGCTATGTTTTTTGAAAATATATACATTCAGGAAATACAAGTTTAGAATGGTTTGCCATGTTCACGTGATGGACAGGAAGTCTTAAGAGGAGGAAAATAAGCTGCTCACAAACCACAACATGGGTCACATGATACAAAAAGAGAACTACACTGTGGCAAGTCACTGCAGCCATGGAGGTTTCAGTCCTGCGCTTGAAATAGGTTTGAAGGTTTATATAAATAGGTTACCCACTTTCACACAGAGCGGGTCTAAATCTCAGATATGCGACGGCAGTTTAGACAAGACATCATCTCACGCACAGAGGATGGGAGATCAAGTTTACTACATTATTATTTACAACTTAAAGTCACAAATTACATTTAAAACTCACATTTTACTAAGTTGTGTAATCATGTCTTTCTGTCTCAAACATCAATTCTTCTGCAGATGACGTCAAGTCAAACTGACTCACAGTAAAATAGGATTAATACTTTGTCATGCAATAGTGCAATAGCATAAAAATAATGTGGACAAAACAATAAATGCATAGAATAGATAGTTAAGGAGCTGGATAACTAAGTATGTATGTACAATGAAGATTTGTCTAGCAAAAGCAAAGTAAACATGGTACTGGTGTCTCCCAGCTATTTAAAAATGTTATGTAAAATACATTTGTAAGTGGGTGAACTTATATTAAAACAAGATCAAGAATACAGCCATGCTAGCAGCTCTCTGGTGCCTTGAGCTAAATGCTAACATCAGGATGCTTACATGCTCACAACAACAATGCCAGCATGCTGATGGTTAGCAGGAATGATGCTTATCATTGGCATGCTAACATTTGCTAATTAGCTATGTACAGCTGAGGCTGATAGTAATACCATTGGTTTTGCAGGTAGCCTATTGGTCGTACAATTACGTAAGTTATTCTGAGGGGAACATGTCGGTAAGAAATCTTTCAGCCTGGACCAAAGTGGTGGACCATTCTTTTAGCTTAGTGGCTAAAAACAATGTATCATTACAGCAATACAATCAGCTTATACTTTGAGCATTAGGCAGTTATACAAACATCTGCAATCATTAGCTAATTAGCACTTAACACACATTTTGCGAATAAATTGGTCATAAACCAAAGACCTGCTAGTAACAGAAAAAGTCACTAAAGTAATTCCAATTCCTCCTCCAGTAATCATGGATCTCTGTATTTTTTGGTAATCCATCTGGTAGTTAGTAGTTGTACAAAGGGGTGGACCGACCAGCAGACCGAGCCACGCTGCTAGCATGGCTTTAGCACAAAACACAAAAATATTAAAAGCTAACAAGTATATATCACATTTGGCATAGGATATGAAATAGAGACAGGAAATAAGCATTAAAAGTTTAAATCAAAAGTTTATGTAAACATTTGAACATCGGTGTTTGACACAAAAATCAGAATCCTGTGGAAACAGTCGACTCAACAACTTCTTTCTGGTCCAGGTCACAGGCGACTGGAGCCTCCTAGTCTCAGACTTTGAAGGAGAGAGCTAGTGTTTGAGGGTTCTCTGGTCACTTTATGTAACTATCCAGATTTTGCATGGAGGAACCCCCATTTTGTGGATAACAAACAGAGATGACAGTGGAATTCTTTTAGCATAAAAAGGGAACATAAGCCAAACATGGAAGCGTTGGCAGGAAGGAATTTTCAGTTTTGGATGTTTTATATCTATGGCATACACTCACTAATTATTTGTGTTATAATGTTGTGATAGTGACTTTCAAATATGTTGATTTGCTCCATAGGTATCATTTTGCTTTTAAACAGGAGGAAACAACTTTCTCATCAATTAATTACATCACGTTTGAATGAATATGAACAGGATGCCCCTGTCCAGATAACGTGAGCTGTCCCAGTCCTCATATGGCATTTGGAGTCCTTGCACTCTCCTGCACACACACACACACACACACACACAGGTGAATGGGCCGTATGGTAGAGACTGGAACTGGGCCGAAAATTGAAGCTATGGGGGCTACAGTGGCACATCACCCACATTGTGGAATGAGTCATCTTCAGTCTTTCAAAGGCCAAATTTCAGTTGTGTGATGGAAATGCATCTATATCAAACAGCACTCCAGATCAAATTCAAATTTCTCTACTTCAAAACTCAGACTTGGCACTCACAGAGCTCTCGTGTGTTCCCTTTAACTCTCCGCTGGTGGCTCCTGACAGCCCTGTCTGATCTTTGCAAAACAATCGCATTAGAGTGCCACGGAACTTCTCCGCTCCAAACAGGTAGATCAGCGGGTCCATGGCGCCGTTCAGGCAGGTGAGGGAGGAGGTGAGGCGGTTGGCCAGGCTCAGGGCCCTGCGTGTCTGGCAGGAGACATCAGGATGGCTGTACCCCAGGATGAAAGTGGCCCTACTCACATGATAAGGCAGGAAACATACAACATAGATAAGCATGACCAGACCGATGGTGCGCAGGGCCCTCAGCTTGAGGGTCGGCTCTAACCTGGAGCCCCGATGCAGGCTGTAAATGATGAGCAGGTAACAGGCCAGGGTGGCGAGGAAAGGTGGGGTAAAGGCCACAGCCAGTGAGATCAGTGCATTGCGCGAGGCCTTCTCTCTGTACAGCTGCAGACACACTGTCACGCCATCCACATCCGCAGTCTGGTGGGTGATAAGCAGTGGTGCCATGGAGATAGTAACCAGGGCCCATAAAGAGAAGCTGATGATGTGAGCATAGCGAGCACGACGAACCTTTAGCGACCTCACAGCGTGAACCACAGCCAGGTAGCGATCACCCGCCACGCAGGCCAGGAAGTACAGGCTGGCATACATGTTGACATAAAACAAAAAGCCCGCCACCCTGCAGGGCACCTCGCCAAAGGGCCAGTGGCCTCCAGTGAGGTGGTAGGTGGCTCTCAGCGGGAGGATGATCACATAGGATAAGTCTGCCACAGCCAGATGAATCAAGAAGACGTTAGCTGGAGAGGAAGCACCACGCTGGTGAGAGAAGATCCAGAGAGCAAGGCTGTTACCGTTCAGCGCCAGAAAGAAAACCAGGATGTAGAAGCATCCAAAGAGTGTGTTCTCAATGGTTGTATCCACTGCTGCACAGCTCTCTGATGACCCATTAGAGAGCACAGAAGGCATCTTCATTGTAGCAGATTCCATTTTGGTGACTGAGGAGACAGAATAAATGTTATAGAGGTTCCCAGAAATTTTCAGGTGTAACTAAAACATTTCCCCTTTCCATTTGTATTCTAATAAAGCGACATATGCATGTTTGCAAGTCAGATAATACAAAAACTATGACATTCGCAGATCAGGTCTGATCTCTGACCATTTGAGTCACGAGTGACGTTTCTAAACACATGCTTGTGATTTGTAAAATAGTAATTATAATTGTTAGTATTCAGACAGCAAACTACCCCAGTGACAGGAAACCGAACCCCTGTCCACACACCCACACACCCACACAATAGGAAGGGAGAGTAATTGTCACAGTGCCAGTCTCAGAAGGTAACAATAGATGTCAGTGTCTCTGGCTAATGTGTACATGCCCTCAGAGCGGAGACATACTTCATTCTGACCACTACGAGTATTATGAGACCTCCTCTGCACACTGTTAAATTCAGGAAGTCTATAGATCTTCACTCCTGTCATTTTACAGCTTATATGGCATCAGAGTCTGATTTGTGAGAAGGAATTATTTCAGACTGAATTGAACTTAAAGGGGCATATGAGAAGAGGCATTTTTTAAAACAGGGGGGGGATGGAAATGTCTGTGCAAGATAATACTGTGCAGTAGCCATTCATTAGTTCATATATACATACAGTAGCTGCTATATGTAACGTTATAGTATAAAATAGGAAAATGTTAAGATGTATCTAATTTTATATTAACAGAGTTCAATTTCAAACCTGAAATGCTAGCTTAGCAAATATGAGTCTGATAATGTATCTACAATCTTTTTTTTTAAAGCTTTGACAATTTGTGCGTATATTTACCGTCCTGGCGCCAGGTAGAAGAGGAGACTGAAACCTCTCTCATGTTTGTACGCTGTATACCAAGCTAGCGCCCGCTGCTAGTTAGCTTAGCCAGGAAACAAAATGTCCGCCTACCTGCACCTCTCAAGCAAGTAATTAACAAGTAAAACCCTTTTGTTTCGTTGTACAAAAACTGTAGTGTAAAAAATAGTTATGGTTTTTATGGGTAATTAATTCTGTGCCAGTAGGCATATGTTATTACAGACAAAGCCGGAGGTAAGTTTTCAGTCTTCGTGCTAAGCCCAGCTAGCTAACGTCTCATTTAGCCCTGTTTGTTATTTAGTATTCCCCAAACGTCAAACTATTTCTTTAGGGTAACAGCTACATACAGTATGCTGCATGTTGGTAAAAGAAATGTCTTTCTGGTCTCTGTACCTTTGAGTCCTTTTGCATTGACATTTAATTAATTGATTAATCTTTGAATATGAAATTGACCAATTCATTCCCACATTCTTCAAAGGATTGTAGGATCTGCTTTGTTTTTCCAATGTTAGTGAATTATGTAGACACACCTTAAAAATGACCACCCACTCCTCTGTCCATCCCTTGCATCTCTGGCAAGCTCAACTTTCTCTAATTTTTCTTCTTTTTGTCTCCCCCTTTTCTGCTTTAGCGCAACATCTACACAAACATCACTGGGGTGTGAACAGAAATAATGAATCCCAGAAATACTTCTCTTGAACTTTCACTTTGAAATTTGTGGAGGAGCCAGGAACAGCATTGTATGTGTAGCATAGATGAACTTGTCATCCTACAGATGTTTCTACAGCTGAATGGAGGTTCCCAAATATACAACGTGATGTGATTAAAAAGGGATTGTCTCTCTTTATCTGACGGGCCTAAATCTAAATTTCACCAGCTCACTGTCCGGACTTTTGGCCCATTAGGAAGCAGCCAGATGTAGCAGTGTGGCACTTTTCAGTGTGTGTGTGTGTGTGTGTGTGTGTGTGTGTGTGCGTTACGCTCCTGCACAGACTGTGAGACTCACAATGGAGGGCATTTCTCAGCCAAGGCTCAGACTCAACGCATTCAGAAACCCCAAAAGGGTTGCAGTCCCAGCAGGGATAACAAACCAGGAGCTGCACAGCTCAATGGAAAAGCTCCCAAAATACGGATCCCTGAGGGATAATCCTAAAGAGAGGCAATCCTAAAATATGCCTCCATCACAATGATCTGGGTAAGCAAGAGGGTTGGCAGAAAGGAGACTGAGCATCCTGGATTAGAGATTAGTCAGTAACAACTTGTTGGGACAAAACTGTGACAGCTGTAATGTGTACAATCTTATATTCTTAAAACTTGTCACAGTAAAACCTGAGTAGAATAGAGTAACTGTGAAATTTGATTATTGGATTAAATGTGAAAGCACTTGATATTCATCCTTCCGATCTTAAAAAGCAGATTGTTATCAATGCATGATTAAAAAAAATCTGTCAAATGCTGTTGGGATTAACATTTACAGAACAAATACTTAGTGCTATTGGACAGTAGGTATAGAATCAAGGACATATTATTTTACTGTAAACCTTTGTGCCCCCCCTATGAAAACAATAGAATCTCTCTTGTGAAGGCAGCATTTTAATAAAGTTGTCAAGCTTTATCCTGTTTGCTTTATCAAAATCTAAGGTAAAGTAAAAAGACTTACCTGAGCTTTAGAGCTTTGCAGAGAGTGGACTTCTTGAAGAAAAGGTTTGCTGCGTGAAAAACAATTGAGCTGCTGAACAATCAGCGTAGGAGCCGAGTGAAGACTGGGAGCCCGGCCCCGGAGCTCTGGAAGAACTGAAGCTATGACACAAAGAATGTTGAATCCTATAACTCCCTTTCTCTCCCTCAAGATGTGCTTAGGAATGAGACTGTAGCTCTTTTTGTGTCTCAACAAATTTGATAACAGAAAAGGAGTCCCAATTGGAGCGTTTTGTTTGAACCTTGACCCCACCCTTTCTTTCCCCATCCCCTTCTCCTAAGAGAGCCACTTGTGCGCTCCACAATAGCTCAGTCAGAATAAGCAGCACATTTTAGCAGCGGGAAGAAGAATGGCATGCCTCAGTCGCAACGAGTCCTCGGGTATGCCTCCATGGAAACAAGGCCTAGTGGTGCGCCGATTGCCTTTACCATGAACTCCCACCCCCCCCACTGATAGACAGAAGATGGAGTGTGTTGTTAATTTAGAAGTTTATGACTGAAGTCTCAGAGATGATCTTTTGTAGATGGTCTGTTTAGTTCTACAGAGGGCCCCATTCCCTCTAGGAGAGCAAGTGAAAAACAAGAGCGGGGAGGGTGGGGGGACGTTTGGAGGAAACAGAGGCCCTTGTTGGACTCTTGCCTCCTGGGGGCATCTTGAATTGGAATGCCCAAAATAATCAGTTGTATGGCCATCGGACAGATGTGGAAAGAGTACCCGCTGGCTGAGGGGAATAATATTTCTTTCATTCAAGGAGATCACAGCTGTGCATCTGACACATTGGCCCTTTTTCTCCTCTGTATCATCGATATGCAAATGGTATTATGTAGACTTGAATGGAGGCCCTATCTGTGCACAACTGTGGAGACGCTTTGACACCACTACCCTGTTAATCTACTGCCAACCGCTAATTGGGACGGCCCCTGCTTTTGTTCCGCTCCTCAGCTCTGTCTGGTGCGTGTCTCGTAACCCTGAAGCAAAAACATTGTCTGGCGTAAAGGGCTTACTATCATAAATATATCTTTCTTCTTACTCACGGCTGCTCACAGAAAAATAAGATGCTCTATACTTTTTCAACAGTTACACTCACCAACAGGCTTCCACTGGGAAAATGATTTCTTTTTTATTTCAATTTTAGCAGAAAAAATGATTTCTCAGCAATAAATGTGAATATAAGAGCATAATTATGTTAAGCAAATTAAAATATATTTCTAAAGATGGACTAAGTTAAAGGTACCATGTGGAGTTTTGCAACACTATTAGCACTACTGAGCAATGTTTTGACCAGTTGGTCCCTGTTTCCTTTGTATCGTGCACCAGGATGCACATGCACTTAGCACGCACACACTTAGCACGCCCTCACACACTTAGCATGCACGCACTTAGCACACATTTAGCACGCACGCACACACTTAGCATGCACACACGCACGCACGCACACACGCACACACGCACAAGCATTTATGTGACATCTTCCCATCAGTTTCATGTCATTCCAGTCATGGACAGTTAGTAGCCATAAGGAGCACAGAAGCATAGCAATGTGTCAACAAAAAAAGAATAGCAATTAGCAGCAAACTAATAAACATGGCAAATGTTTTTTCTCCAAAACATTGGCTTTGGTGTTTTATGAGAAAGAAAGGTTAGGTCTGAGGGATACAATGTGTTTGGCTGACAAAAGCCACACAATTGTAACCACAGCACACCTTAAAGTGCTCATATTATGCTTATTTTCAGGTTTATAATTGTATTTAGAAGTTGTACCAGACTGACAGTAGCTACCTAGGTAAGGACTACTAGCCAGTCAGAAGCAGAGTATTAGGGCCCTGACAGTATCTAGGTAAGGACTACTAGCCAGTCAGAAGCAGAGTATGAGGGCCCTGACAGTACCTAGGTAAGGACTACTAGCCAGTCAGGAGCAGAGTATGAGGGCCCTGACAGTACCTAGGTAAGGACTACTAGCCAGTCAGGAGCAGAGTATGAGGGCCCTGACAGTACCTAGGTAAGGACTACTAGCCAGTCAGAAGCAGAGTATGAGGGCCCTGACAGTACCTAGGTAAGGACTACTAGCCAGTCAGAAGCAGAGTATGAGGGTCCTGACAGTACCTAGGTAAGGACTACTAGCCAGTCAGAAGCAGAGTATGAGGGCCCTGACAGTACCTAGGTAAGGACTACTAGCCAGTCAGAAGCAGAGTATGAGGGTCCCTGACAGTACCTAGGTAAGGACTACTAGCCAGTCAGGAGCAGAGTATGAGGGCCCTGACAGTACCTAGGTAAGGACTACTAGCCAGTCAGAAGCAGAGTATGAGGGTCCTGACAGTACCTAGGTAAGGACTACTAGCCAGTCAGAAGCAGAGTATGAGGGCCCTGACAGTACCTAGGTAAGGACTACTAGCCAGTCAGAAGCAGAGTATGAGGGCCTGACAGTACCTAGGTAAGGACTACTAGCCAGTCAGAAGCAGAGTATGAGGGTCCTGACAGTACCTAGGTAAGGACTACTAGCCAGTCAGAAGCAGAGTATGAGGCGTGCCATGCTAGCAGCTAGGTGAGCATTATAAGGGTTGTCTCTGAAGTAAAGACTGGACTACAACAGACAGCTGGAGCAGTTTGTGAACAGTGGTTTCTGTTGAAAATAGACTTTTTCACTTCGTAAACCTATAACATGCACAAATATATATATATATATATATATATATATATATATATATATATATATATATATATATATATATATACATAACCCAATATAGGAAAAACATCATAATATGAGCACTTTAAATGTTATTAAGGCAGGCAGTTTAATATGGAGGGGAATTAAACTAGTAGTGACTAAATGAAATACAAACAAGGCTGTGGACACCGATTGGTTCCACACAGGTTGGACAGTTTCTAAATGAATGAGAATTACAAGTTCAAAAACAACAAGTTCATTTTATGAAAATAATCAAAGCATGAGCACAAATAAAGTTGATAGCATTTTAAAAACAGAGAACTGGTCCTGCTCTGCGTCAACCACGTGTTTAGTGTGTGGGTTTGAATCTACAGCTACAGGCACCAGTTGCATCACACTCGAGTCTCACATGTCAAAGCGCTGGTTCCTGGTTTGCACTGTCCTCCTCTCTCTGAGGTACATGCTGACATAGGAGGTTATAAGATCATCCATCTTGTAACCCTTTTGGAAGGAAGACACAGAGGTAAAGAAAGGAAATGAGGAGGAAAATTTTACTTACTGACATCGTATCATTTAAAGCTCACGTATCTAATGATAGATCTTACCAGTGAAGTTTCACACAGGAATTTACTCCCTTTGACTAAGTTGCCGATAGTCATGTGAAAGTAGGTGCTTCCACTGCACCAGTTAGCAATGCGGTTGAATGGGTGATTTGCCAGCACATCCTTTATAAGAGAAATAATTGTTAATGGTGGAAAATAGGAGCAGGGTGTTAATGGAAATATTGTTAATTCATTTTCACCTTGGTTTTAGGGTGGATGATGGTGAGTCCTTGCTTGCTGACAGCTATTCGCACAATATCTGGGAAATTTGGTTCTGATGTTTGCTGAAAAGAAAGTTAGAACGGCAAATGAGGACACTTTTCTTCACTGTAGTCATGACTATTTGCTTTCTGCAGACGTGCACTTAGTGTACCATGGTGACAGAAGGTGGGGGGTGGAAGGGGGACTGAGACAGAGCATCAGATAAACAAGTCACCCACCCAACCCAATGGACTGTAGATCGCTAGATAAAGCATCGTTGGTGCCGCTTTCACTGCAGCTCTTACCTTCACTTCAAAGAATGCACAGCCGAACGTTGGCCAGCGGCACACTGCCTTCAGAAAAGCCACCTTAGCTTCTTCAACCGTCATACCAACTTGTTTGTTACAAGAGGCAACAATACTCTGAAAATAAAGTTTAAAAAAATGCATCACAGTATGATACAACACTCTTGTCTTGTTGAAGTATTTGCATTGTTTTTAATAAGCTTAATGATTTTCTAACGTCCCCACAGCCTTCAGGCAATACTCTCAGAGAGCTGAGATCACAGGGATGGCATAATGGGGATATTGTTCAGATGGGCAATTTAAAGAATCTATTGATACTTCAGTGTCTGTGTATCCATAGCCTGATAAATATGAATCCCTATGTGCCGCAGAGCTCCATTGTTTATCCAAAAACTATTAAAAACATATCAATGAGCCACACTGTTGCACTGGGTGACAGTATATCTGTTCAATGATCACATACAATGTCCTGGTGCTGTAAATACTGCTAGCACACCAACAGTATATTAATTAAATTCAATTTCAATTCAATTCTATTTGTAGTATCAATTCATAACAAGTGTTATCTTGAGACACTTTACAGATAGAGTAGGTATAGACCACACTCCATTAATCCCCTGCTAAAAAAAATAGTCCCCAAAAATTGTATGGTATTCTAGTAAAAGTAATGTTTCCTAAAAAAACGACAGTGCCCAGCTGTTTGAAGATATATTTTAGTATCTAAAGTTAAACTATATACTATATATGTGAGAACTGTTTTTAGCAATGCTAGCTGCGTGGGCTATTGGGATAGCGGAAGTATATTCCAGGATAACTGCCTCCCGTAATGGATGGCCCTCGCCTTCCTCTCTGTGTGTGTGTGTGTGTGTGTGTGTGTGTGTGTGTATGTCGCCGTTCTTAAACTCCACTTGCTTCAGGAAACAACAACCTTCGAGCTAGCAAGTCACACGCTGTGAAAATGGCTGCACATATGCGTACATATATATATATATATATATATATACACATATGTGCAGCCATTATATTTTAGATAGGTATTTTATTAAAAAAAATATATATATACTGTATATATATATATATATATATATATATATATGGATGGCTGCTCTACCAACTGAATTAACTGGCCGCACACTATATATATATATATATATATATATATATATATATATATATATATATATAATTTTTTAAATTTTTATTATTATCGCAATATCAAGTGACGCAATAAACAAAAGGCTTCAACATATCGTGACCGACATGAGATTTGTTGTTGTTCTTGTTAGTAGTGCCTTTAATATTCAATTCAATGTTCAATTTGTTCCATAAAAGAATGTTGAAAAGGATTTCCTTTAGTTTGTTTTAAATACAATAAGCTATTTATATTTTAGCAAAGTACTGAAAGCAGCAGAAATGCAAAGCTGACAACACTTTAATATCGGTTTATTTATCGCAAGAAATATTGTTATTTCGATATTCAACAACGTTATCGCATATTATTCTCAATTTGGGCAGCCCTACTTTTAATATGAAATCAGTGATAAGAAAGAAGAAAGCTGCTCAAACCTTCTTCCACTCATTTTCAGACATGGCCTTCAGTTGGTCCATGGGCACCAGCTCCTTCAGCAGCTTGGGAATCAGGACCAACTGGCTCTTGTCACTGCCAACTTTAATCATGAAGAGCAGAGCCGCAATGTTGACCATTTCTTCTTTGTTGCAAACATGATAGCCTCTCAGGTACTTTGGTAGCTCCTGGAAGATAGAAAGCTATCTTATAAACTGTGGGAAACAGATTTCATTTTTGGTCACTGCTGTGAAACCAGAGGGAGCAGTTTGAACAATGTAGTGTGGATACTATCTCAGCTATATGTCAGGTACGGTTACGTTCACCGAAATGTTTGGCTTTCATATTATGTGGAAAAACCAAACGGCCTGGAAAATGTGATGTGACTGAGCTGCATTATTCAAATGTACCTGAGGGAAATGGAAGATAAGATCGGCCTTTGTGTCTCTGCCCGGGATCACATTGAACCATAACTTCCTCATAAAGAACACAAGGTAGGATATGTTGACTGGCCCACCTGCAACACACACACCACACACACACCCACACACCCCATACCCACACCCACACCAAAAAAGAGGTTTTAACAGTTAAACAAGAACCATCAAAAGTGCGGTTGACACTCCTATCAGACGATCACTTTTTACCGTCTTTGATCCTCTTGGCTTTCTTGGACCAGTCAGTGATTTGTCTCAGACTATCAAAGAAGTAGTCTGTGTCATTCAAACTGAGAACCTGAAAGTAACACAATGACAGATTTTCTTGTGTGACAGTTAATGCAAGAACACCCATATTGAATTTCTAGATCAGAATATAATGTTCAAGTGAAATGTCAAACCTTGTCATTTGTTTTGACAAAAAGGCTGAAGCCGTCCGCTGAAGCCAGACTGAGCCTCTTGGCAATGTTCTGGATGAGATCCCTGATCCTGGTGTTTGTCGCAACCTCAAATTTCTGAAGAGGGACAAAAGGAATCGCTGGTATTACCGAAGGAATATTTAACCTGGCTTTTTTCCTGTGACTTCACACAAAGAAGAGGTGTGTGTTTCGTACCTCCTCTGTGTCGTTAGGGAAGTGGATTTTGTGGAAGATCTGGGTGCTGTTCTGTTGGATGGCGTCTACCTCCACCTGGTGTGGTGGGAGCTTCCTGGGCTCCATCCTACACAAGGACAGCAAATGCTTAGTCACATTATTTTTTTAACGACACTACCACAGGGCAGAGTAAAGACATAAGTACACACTCTATCACTAAAATGGCAAACCAGAATGCAAATGCAGTGTGGTTGCTGGTCCACTGTGGCGGTGATGCAACGCCAATGTCAATGAGCGTTGTGTGAAGTTCTGCCTTCAAGGGTAATGGGTTGTTGTTTCTAGACTCTTTTTTTGGTATTGAGTGAGAACGCTGTAACAGGCAGCCGTGATCTCCACCAGACTCCATGTAAATAATCACTACTTTTAGCGTGTATAGAGCAGCATATCTCCACCAGACTCCATGTAAATAATCACTACTTTTACTATCTCCACCAGACTTCATGTAAATAATTACTACTTTTAGCGTGTATAGAGCAGCATATCTCCACCAGACTCCATGTAAATAATCACTACTTTTAGCGTGTATAGAGCAGCATATCTCCACCAGACTTCATGTAAATAATTACTACTTTTAGCATGTATAGAGCAACATATCTCCACCAGACTCCATGTAAATAATCACTACTTTTAGCAAATATAGAGCAACATATCCCCACCAGACTCCATGTAAATAATCACTACTTTTAGCGTGTATAGAGCAGCATATCTCCACCAGACTTCATGTAAATAATTACTACTTTTAGCATGTATAGAGCAACATATCTCCACCCATGAAATAATCACTCCAAATATAAATAATATCCCCACTATGTAAATAATCACTACTTTGAGCGTGTATAGAGCCAGCATATTTCTGTATTTAAATGACTGAATTAAGAGTTTATTTTAACCAGACCAGAGTGGTGATTGTTGGAACAGATGAACCAAGATGGCTTTTTGATGTTTTATTCTGTTTCTGTCAACTTAAAATAAAGTGTATTTTACGATAATAAAATTACTATTTATTTAAATGGAGTATGGCAGGTTTGTGTGTTTGAGTTCAGCGATGTTTCATGTTAAACTAAAAGGATCTTAATCTTTATCTCTTTAACATCTGTAGGGATCCTTCCACAACGCTGTCAGACACTTATATAATCTGAATAATAATCACTTAAGAATAATAATCTGAGCATGTCAGTGGTAAAAACAGAACTTTTAGTGGACGCAAATTGAAAGTTCGCAATTACCCAATAACTTCCATTGCAGCTTGTTTGCTGCTGATAACTGCAGCAGTCTTGCTTAATACTGGACCAGTTTCAGAAATGTTGTTGCCATCAGTCAGTCAGACACAAAAATGGAGTTACCATTTAAACTACGTAACTTCCTCTCAACAAATTCAGACCGAGAAGTCCACAGACTTCACTTAGTTTTAGACAGGAGACATTAAAACACAAGGCGCCACAGCTTGACATTTCCTTTTCTCACGTCATGTTGTTATGTTGAATCATGCTAGTTGCTGCCCAGGGGTGAAGTGTTCTTTTCTAGCTGAAACCACACTTTCACTGTGGGTCTTTGAAACACGGGGGGAAACACAGTGCTGTGTGTTGGTGACGTATAAAACCACGCGTTGGGCTAACCTCAGGGAGCTCTGCAGACGCTGCAGGCAGTCGGAGGCCAGGGGCTCTCTGCGCCGCGACTCCACAAATCGCTGAGTGTGCTTCAAAAGAGCCTGGCTGGGGGGAAACATGCCGCAGCAGAGCCACAGCAGCTGCCAGCCCTGCTCCACGCTGAACCTGGGGGAGGGAAAGAAATACATCTAGAACAATCTGAAGCGCGGGAGGGGGGTTACACGATGGAAAATATCTTAGTATAAAATAGTCTTCTTTTTACTGTTTGTTTACCATCTAAATCAAATCAAATCAAATACACAAGTTACTAACAGTGCTAGTTACTTCAATTCACCAGGCTTTGATTTACTTACAACCTTGGTTTTTATCTTTGAAAAAAAATGCTAGAGCTGTAACTAGCAATTCTTTTCATTATGAATTAATCTCAATTAATTAAGTAATATATTTCTTGATTAATAAATTAACAATTTAGAAAGTCTTGTTTTGCTTGACCAACAGTCTAAAACCTTAATATATTCAGTTTACAATGATATCAAACAGAGAAAAGCAGAATATCTTATTGGAGAATCAGAAAATTAAAATCAGTTTAATTGATAATTAAAATAGTTTTTTGTCAATTGACTTACTGTTGCAGTGCTTTACTATCTATAATAACAAAACTATGTATCACTACAGTAACAGAATGGGTCTAACCCTTTGAGCAACATCCCTATATGATTTTAATACATCATTAATTTAAATATTACTATAGCAGTGGAGAAAGGTGAGCTGTATTTACTCACATTGAAAATAAATACTCCCCTGTATCATACAGTGTTTTGAGTTCATATACAAATAACATTTTGTATAATACAAATTTTCCTTTCCCCAGAACAAATCTACCAACAGCCTTAAATCGGAGAACCTGAGATGGTGAAATAACATTAACGTACCGGTTGGTATTGCTTGTCATCTGCTTCATGATCTGGCAATAGATCTCATCCCTGAGCTCTTCATTTTGAGTGGGGGGGCTGAAGATCTGGTCGGTGAGCTCGAGAGGACTCTGCATCTGCTTGGTGGGGTAATCTCCCATATATTTTAGGATCGGTGCACAACAGTCAAGGAGGAACGACCATCTTGGTTTCATAAACTCTGAAAATAGTGTTAGCTGGTGATGTTTTAGGTAGAAATGTTTTCTTGGTTGCTTGCACTGGTATGGTAGCTGAGGAAGCTTGTTTGGTCAGTTTTGTGTTGGTCTTAGGCTATTAGCTTAGCATATTAGTAAGCTTAGCAAGGCTAGTTATCTTGGCTATACATACTAGTTTATATCACGTCAAAGCTACTTTTTCTCATGTTATTTGACAGATAACTGTGTATAAAACGGGGGGAATTAGAGGGGAATGACAGCCAACCAAGTTCCCAAGGTTGGAATCCGATGCATGCTGTGTTATGGCATGCCCTGTAACTACTCCGCTACCAAGGTGAGTATGACATGTCCATGGCCATGTAAGCCTAGTCACTGGCTAATGTGTTTGGTGGTGTTGGCTATATTGACTATGGAGAGGCATTCTGCTAGCACAGGTCTCTGCAGGACTCTGCATCTGGTTGGTGGGGTAATCTCCCATATATTACAGTCATTGAGCAACAACCATTCTGGTTTCATAAACTTTGAACATAGTTTTAGCCGGTGATGCGTGATGAGGTAGAATTGTTTTCTTTGTTGCTTGCTAGGGTATGGCAGCTAAGGAGGCTTGTTTGGTTAGTTTTTGGGGTTAGGCTTTATTGATCCCCAGGGGGTACAAGCCAGGTTCTGCCATGTCGTCGTCGTCCCCCCCCCCCTCCCCTTTCCTGGCTTCAGCTATCCTATCTAATAAAGGCCAAAAATAGTATTTAAAAAAAGAGGATGTTTTTGGAGAATTGTTGGGTCTCTGTAAATTACAGAGTGTGGTCTATACCTACTACTAAAAGCAGTTATGATTTGACAATATAAATCAAATTGAACTGAAGTGTTTCAAATGTCAGCCAAACAATGCTAGCTTGCAGTGGAGGGCTGAGTCGAGTGGGTGTGTGCGGACAAAGAGCAGGTTGTTATGGGACACTGGAACACACAACTCAATCAAACACCTGCTGACCCTGTAGACCTGCCTGCACTCTTACTCCCAGGGCATGCTATTCCTTTATATATCTCTGGTGTATAGAGGATATCGGTGAAGGCCAGACAGGCTTTGTGGCTGAGCTCTGCGTTGCCCACCAGTTTCTTGAGGAAGGGCTGTCTGATTGGCTCTCTGGAGTTCACCCACAGCCTCTCAGGAGCAGCGTTCCTGGACATCACCTGCCGGTTCACATCGATAGTGGGCTGCCTGTAGGATCAAGGAAACAAGATGGGTATTCCTGCTGTTAGTGTTGTTCATGTGAGCATTATCCCGCTTATCAGCTGGGGAAAAGGGAGGGATTTCCAGATACCTGAAGTACTGGAGGGAGAATTCTTTCAGCGTGGCAGGAGCTGCTCTCTCCATCGTTCCCGTTTCTTTCTGGTTTTCCTTTATGATGTTCTTCCTCTGGTTAGGAGACAAGTTGAGGAGGCTCTGAAAAAAAATTTAAAAAATATTAAATACTCCACAGATCCTGAGCCTAATCACTCATCTGAGAAGGATGTGTCTTTGACATGTCCATATACCATGACTTCCTTGGTGGGTTTACTGAGTGTTGGCAGGATTAAGATGGCCTCGGTGGGGACGGCCCCTGTTTGTTTGGTGCTCTCATTTTGGCCCTTAATCCAGCCACGTTCCTGAGAGAACTCGTCATCTTTGATTATTATAATGAGCTCTCCTTTCTTAAAGCCCAGGAATGTGGGGTCATCTGTAGAGGAATGGAAGTCAAATCAGTTAGGAATTAGCAGAAATGACCCTAAAAGAGATGATTTAGCCGTGACCATATAAAAAAAGAAACTAGGCCTCTGACCTTGCCTGTCGGCTTCCTTTAGGGTCACAGCATACTGAGATCTCTCTGTCAGTCCACTGAGGAACATTGTCACCAGCTCTGCCATGTCCTCAGCTGTGCCCCCACTCAGAGTGAAGTCTCCTTTCAGTGTCAGCAGGCTCACCGCCTGGCCGGGCACTTTGCCCTCCCTGGGTCATAACACAAGTAACAGCACACTGTTTTAGGGGGCTTTCATACCTACCTTGTTTGGTTCAGACTTTCCAGTTTGATTCAAATCAATTTACAGTTACAAACGAAATGTGGTCTGACCAACAGAGGTAGACTCAGTCCAGATCAAACTAAATTATGGTCCGGTTCACTTCCTGTGTGAAAGCATTTTTTGGATGGTTCAGACTTTCTGACCAAATACAGAAAGTTCTGGGAGGCTATAGTTAAGGAACAGCTCAGACAGACAGAGAGAGAGTGACAGTGGATGCCCTCAGAGCAGACAGCTGTCGGATATAGGAGCAAAGAATAAATTAGTAATTTACATGTTAAGTGGTAGTAAATGTACAGTGTAGATTTTAGTTTGTGTCTGAATAAAGGATGCAGCTCCTCAAAACCCTAGTCAAGTTCCTGTGTCTTGCTTCTCAACAACACAACAAAGAGAGCCGCGGTAGCACGGAGAGAGCAATCAGTGGAAAAACCTCACCAGAAGAAGAATCATAGGAGAGGATGGGGGAGGACAGGGAAGCCTGTCTACAAACCAATCAATTACAAGAATTGAGAGATGCAGCTCAAGTATGTGATGATGACAAGACTTCATATAGTCATGTGTAGTTCTTTAGTGTGCTTGCAAAGCTGCAGTGTAAAAGCTAACCGGATCGGGTATGAAAAGGCCCTTAGTAAACCTGACTCTTCCTCATTGTAAACTGGGACACTACACTGTGATTCTGTCTCTACCTAGTCTATATCCACAACGTTCCACTGCTCCAGTACCACCGGATGTTCCTTTTTCAGTTGGATGTCCGTCCCCTTCCTCTTAATTTGTGTTGGCATTCTAACCTCTGGTGGATTTCTGAGGACTATGGTTACCTGGTCCTCAGATCTCTACAGGGTAAATCCAGACAGCTAGCTAGACTATCTGTCCAATCTGAGGACTATGGTTACCTGGTCCTCAGATCTCTGCAGGGTAAATCCAGACAGCTAGCTAGACTATCTGTCCAATCTGAGGACTATGGTTACCTGGTCCTCAGATCTCTGCAGGGTAAATCCAGACAGCTAGCTAGACTATCTGTCCAATCAGAGTTTTCTGTTGAGGACTAACACTACTTCTGAACGTACACATGTTCCACTAAAACAAGTTCTTTCCTGAGACTATTTGGCAGGGGCACCGTGGCTCCGTAGCTTTTTTCTCCCATCCCAGAATGCTGTGTGGACTAGCCAGACCTTCCTCCGCAGTGCTGTGGAAGAAGGTCTGGCTATGAGAGCCTGGTCCCTGGTCTCTACCTCACAGTGTGGACTCCGGTAACTTCAGGGAAGGAGAGCTCCAGCAGCCTCTTCTCTCTCTCGTCCAGGAAAGTGATACCAGTCCAGTTTATGGCCACAATGAACTTGCTCTTTGGTAGCGGAGGACCTTAGAGAAGAGACGTGGAAAAAACAAGCTTAATAAATCATGTGTCTTAGGTGATATGAGCCGATTTATGAGTTATATTCCTGTGCAGCAGTAAAGTGTTGCCTGCACTTTCTCTATCATGGTCATCATGGTGGAGCTTGAGTGCAGCATTAATGTGTGCACTAGTAGAGGCCCTATCATCCCACATGTACATGGAGCCTTTACTTTATGGCTGCAACTAACAATTACTTTTTATAAGTAATTCATCAGTTATTTTCTGGATTAATCGATTTGTCAATTAAATGACAGAAAATAATTAAAATTGTCCATAACAAGCTACCAGACAGAGTTCAAAACTCAAAAGATATTCAACTTACAATCATACCCAACACCAAAAAAGAGAATCAGAGAAACAAGACACAAGGAAGGATTGGCATTCTAGTTAATAAATAACAAGTAATTAATTCCTTGACTAGTATAATATAATTGTGTCCATAATCTCCTATAGGGAAAGGGATACACTGGTCTGTGCTCTAATTAACCCCAGTGTGCCGATGTTGGCGTCATGCATGTCGCTGCTAACAGAGTTAGTTAGAGGGCTCTGGGCAGACTATTAAACAAACTGGAGTATGATGCCTTTAATCATTTTATCTTTCTAAGTTATTTGTTTTAAAGATTTCATATCCAGCAGAAAAACACATTGTCTTTTCTTGTCACCCATGGGTGTAAACAGCCTTATATAATATTATTTAAATTAATATTATTATCATAATTTGTGAATCTATAACATATATAAATACATAACAGGAGCCATGACACAGTGTGTGCTGATAGATGCCTACCTGACAGTTTGACTACTTCAAAGAACCTGGAGAAGAACATGGGCCACTTCTCTCGGGCGTAGTCCACCATCTCGGCCCTCACTGAGTCTGCCTTCTGTCTTGAACTCAAAAACGGACCCTTGGGTGGTTCAGCAGAAACACAAAGTCAGAAACTTCAACTCAAGGCCACTGTAGAGCTTTTTTCTGTCCAGTTCTGTTCATGCTGCACCTACGTTGGTTTGTAATAATAATAATAATAATAATAATAATAATAATAATGTATACTTTATTAATCCCACAAGGGGAATGTGGTGGGACTTGTTGTGAAATTTCCAGATTATTAACTAAGTTGAGACAAGGGTACCTCAGGTCTCATTCAGGTCAGTGTCCAACATAACCTTATAACCTTTCCAGTCAGAGCAATATTTCAACTTTGTGCCTCCATAGATTACTGGAGACGTACCAGCTGTATAATACCAGTGCTGCTAACCCTGCCAAGGCCATAGAGAAAGATAACACAGAACCCATTTATCAATTTGATGAACAAATGTAATGTTCAGCTCCTTGTTGCTGTTTTTACCTCTAGCCTCGTCCTGATGTTCTCAGTCTGCATCCAGATCTCCACTCGCATCCCTGACTGCCTGCTTGCCTCACCAGCTGCCCTGTTGATCTCTCAGTTTTGCAATAAACCGTTTAAGCCTGCCTTGGGTGTCCAGTTTGGTTTTGAAGCTTAAGCTTAACAGTGCATGAGTTTAAATCCACCTTCAGGAAGACTGGAACTTCCGAGAGTTGGGACAGCACTGCACAGTAACACAGTGAGGTTAAACTGTACTGCCTGCCTAAATGAAATGCTCTGGTCATCAAAATATCCCGAAACCTTCTTCACGTGTATGTGAAGTGAGTTGTAGTCTACTGCTCTCAGTTTTTCTATAACCTGACTGACCTGAGCATGAGCAGTGCTGACCATCTGCACCCACTTGGCCTCTGACTTGGCCTCCAGCCGAGAGTTGTTGATGCAGTCCTGAACTGCTTCCTTCACATGTTCTGCACAGCTGTCTGAGCCATGCTGAATGTATAGATGTTTCGCAGCGAGCTGAACATAATCCTCCTCCTGTGAAAGTGAAAACGAAGACAAAAATACATGTCAAATGTATATCTTAGAAAAGTGGTTCTCAATAACGTACACTCTTTAGTAGCCCCTACCAGCACAAAAAGAAGTACAATACAGAGCTGAACATCAATGAGTTAATTCATTATTATAGTAGAATTTCAGTATTTTAAGAAATATCCATGATGTTTTGAAATTAGCATTTTGTTAAATATTTCACCTGCCCCCTGCAGTTCGAAGCACTCCTAGGGGTACACATGTATTCCCATTTGAGAGACACTATGAAACAATGTCAGGAAGAAGATAATCATCCAAATATAAGCCCACCTTTTCACTCTGGTACTCTCCAAACTTCAGACCGTGGATGATCTGTTTGTAGATGAGGTCTGTGCTGATTGCGTCCTCTTTGCAGTCGTGCCAGGGGGTGAAGACCTCCTTGCGGAAGAAGAGACGCCAGGGAGCGTGCTGTTCCTGCCCTCCTCTCCTCTTGACTTCCTGCTCACACTGGGAGATGGCATCCATCACGTGCTCCCGCCCGCCGCCCAGAGCCCACACCTTCAGGACAGGCCAACATTTGAACTTATGGATATCTAGATATTCTAAAAATCACTAAAACAGGACGCAACAATAGATTCTTTATTAATGTAAAACGTCTTATAAAGGTGAGACATTGATGTGTAACCAATGTGCAAAATACACCTCGGATATCTGCTTATTGGAAAACCTCAGTAATATCTATATTGTCCATTAAATATAAACGGTGAAGGCCAAATTTGACCCATTCTGATCTGGTCACCCTAGGTGTAATCTACTTTTGATTTCATTTCTAAATTTAATTTGACTTCAGACGTCACTCTTCTTACCTTAATTAATTAGGAGAGATTTATTTTTCTAAAAACTTATTTTTTTGGGATGTGGAATTTCTTTTAAAATGTAATCATTAATTAAATTTCTTTTTTAAGTCATTTTTGTTATTTAAGATAAAATACAATTTCATAGGGTTAGTTGATAAGAGGACACTTAAAATCGTATCGTAAACTTAAAATTGTGAATTGAGTACACGTTACATCCCTAAAATGGGGTATAATCGGCACTACAGTATACACCGAGCGGATGTAACTGCGTACCTTTTCATACAAGGCGACATAGACTGAAAAGCCAAAGGTGTCTTTGAGCTTGACTTTGTTGGAGAGGAGTTGGCAGATCTCTTTGGATGTAGATGATGAGTCAACAGGCAGGTTAATGGAGCGTCCATCCATCAGCAGCACAGACACAATCATGGGCTTTTTTGTCTTGGTTGCCTATCACAGTACAGAAAATAAAATGACCGTGTTGATTAAACAGTAGTGAGATTTACTGTGCATGTAAGTTCATAAGTGTTAAAGGGTCAATTCACTAAACAACAAAAACCTATTGTCACTTAATGTTGGTGGTATCGAGCTATGCTGACAGTTGGGTTTAGTTTGTTGTGCTCACAGCATAGAAAATTTATATTTACAAAATTCAACACTTATTGTTTTTCTTAAAAACAATGCCCTATACTCTGGATAATCAACAAACCTCACTGTCAAAACCATTCAATGGGAATACTTTTAAAGCTATAGTGCGTTTCTGTCCCCCTCATGAGGAATTCTAAGTAATGACAACAACACTGTCAGCGCGTCCACATGATACAAGCCTTCCCGCCCCACCTCCACACAGTTGCTAGTAGCCAAGGAGGACAATGAAGATTAAAAAATCATGACGGACTCTTTAGAAGAGGTCATTATCTTTAGTTGAGTTTTTGTGTGTGAAAAGTGCCGGACAACACAATCTTCTGAACAAATCTACAGAGTTGATTTTTAATTAGCTTTGGAGAAACTCATTTGGCAAGTTTCTGTCTCTATTATTCTAAGTAATGACAACAAAACTGTCAAAAAACTAACCCTAACCCCCCCACCCATGCAGTTGCTAGTAGGACACGGACACGGAGGATAAAAAAAATCATGACAGACTCTTGAGAAGAGGTCATTATCTTTACCCGGTTTTCTGCGTATGACAGTCGGCGGACACCACCAGTTTCTGAACATAGTCATACTGAGAAATCCTTATAATCCTTAAGTCTTATTTAGTATCAACTCAAATGGCAAATGGCTTGAATGTAAAGGACATTCATTAATATGAAAAAATACGCACTAAAGCTTTAAATGAATGTTTCAAAATGTGCGCTGTCAGAAATCTCAAACTTGGACAAATTAAACCAAAAATATATGTAGTTTTCAAACTCTACAGGGACAATGCTCATGAAACCATTTAAAATATTTGCAGGACCTGCAGCTCCAGCCAGGCCGGAGGCTCCCCTCGCACTCCGTTCATTATTGTGCGCCGCAGCCTTTCAGCGCAGTAGGAAGCGTAGCCTCCTGGAGCGAAACGGATGAAACTTTGCAGGTACTGCCAAAAGAAGAGATAAGAAGAGGTGAGCAAAACATCCCAGCACTCCCACACTGTGTATGAGTTCTACTAACCCTTAGAAAGCGATCACTTGGAGGGAAAACACCCAGACAGAGGGACAGCAGGATCCAGCCACGGAAGTAGCTGTTGCGATTGCTGTTATCTTGAAGCTGCTTGCAGATCTGACAGTAAATCTCATCCCTGGACCGACAAAAGACACATATTATATTAGTAGAGAATAAAAAAGATAAAACCTGGATGTATGTGATTGTAAATGGAGCTTCTTTTACCTGAGGTCACGTCTGACTATAGCATATCCCACGATGAAGTGGACTTTTTCAAGTGCCGTTAGAGGCCGGTCCAGGGTGAGTCCTTCTTCAGTCATGATGTCACTGTCCTCCTTCACAGTCTGAAGGGTGGGAGGCTTGGAAACTTCAGTCAGATCATCCGACTGTAAGAGACAAAACATCCATCAATATGTTACTAAGTGAACAGCACAGCAACACTAAGTCAAATATTTTTTGAGGCTTACACCTCACCTCCTCCATGATGATCGAGGGTTTCCTGATGCTTGAAGTAGATTTTGAAGTGGATTTTGGTATTCTGTTTGTGGATCCTTCCACAGTGGATGCTTTTCTGTTTCTGGATAGTAGGTCAGTGAATGTGGATCCCTTCCTTGTTCGAGGGTTTCCTTCTGGCACAGTGTAAACCTTTTGGTTTTGAGCCGTGTCACCAGGCACAGCAGAAGCCTTTTTGTTTCTTGCCAGAATGTCTGTGAAAATGGAGGCCTTTCTGTTTTGCGAGGGCTCCTCGGGTACTGTGGAAGGTTTCCTTTCTTTGTTATTCCTTAGCACCCTCTAAAACAGTCAGAAAATCATGCATTTAAATCCATGAAAAATAAATAGTAATCTGAACAATAAGGCAATATTCCAAATTAATAAAGTCTGTGCTTTGTGCGTATATTAGTCTTGCTTTGCCAGACCTTCACCCACAGAGCAGCAAAGGAAGGTCTGGCTAGTCCACACAGCATTCAGGGATAGGAGAAAACATGTTCTGGTTTATTTTAAGCCAATCACAATCGTCTTGGGCGGGGCTATGCTCCGGACAGAGCCACAGTGCCTCTGCTAAATAGTGTCAGAAAGGAAGTTGTTTTGGTGGAACATGTGTATGTTCAGAAGTACTTTTAGTCCTCAAAAGAGACTCAGATTGGACAGATTTTAGCTGTCTGGATTTACCTCAAAAGATCTGAGGACCAGGTACTCCTCAGATTGGACAGATAGTCTAGCTAGCTGTCTGGATTTACCCTGCAGAGATCTGAGGACCAGGTAACCATAGTCCTCAGATTGGACAGATAGTCTAGCTAGCTGTCTGGATTTACCCTGCAGAGATCTGAGGACTAGGTAACCTTAGTCCTCAGAAATCCACCAGAGGTTAGAACACCAACACAAAGACAGAGGACGGGGACGGACATCCGAAAATGGACATCCAAAAAGAGTGTTATCCGGTGTAATTTCCAGCAGAACGAGAGTAATCCCGGAAGTTGAACGTGGTGGATATAGACTATGGGGATATTTACCTGATCCAGGCCAACCATGTGGCTGAGACGCCTGTCCTTTCTAGAGATCAGCTCCTGTGGCACAAAGCGCTCCTGCGGGGAGGCTCCCTGGACCTTCTTCTTCGGCTCAGGGAGGTCTCCCATGAACCTCAAGATGATCCACCACACTGTCAGTGAAGCCTGGTGATGACATAAAAGAAATAAGTTAATGAAATAAACAAAGATATTCCTCATAATAGAACAAGTGAAAGGATGAATTAAAGTGATTTAAGAGAAGCACCAGGACATCTCCTTTGTCTTCATGGTAAAGCAGGGGCTGCGGAAGCCTCTGGCGGATGTGAGTGTGGGTGGCTGCACCCTGGAAGTACATGGAGGCAAATTTGGAGAAGGAGTACTCATCCAGATCATCATAGTCTTCTTTGAGAAGATCTTCTTCCATGGGGATTTCATCGATGTCTATCTCCTCGATAATTGTCCTTTTCCCCTCAAACTAATGGAAACAGAAACACACATGCAGTGACTGACGCTACAAGGAATACAAAATGTGCAACACGTTCTGTTCTCAAACCTCGAATCCGACAGGTGCTTGGCCCTCCTGCCCTCCAACCATAACAGGCAGGAAGTCAAAGATGCTGTCCACCATCTCCTGGTCTGTGATGGACTCGGTCTGAGCTTTGGCCTCCATCTCTTTCTTCCGCTTCAGCATTTCCTCCAAATGTTTCTGTTTCTCCAAAATGACTCGCCGCTCTTCTTCTTTCTCTTTAGCAGAGAGGTACATCTGAAAGAACACAACACAAAGGAAGATCAGGGAAAAAGGAACCACAACAGCCTGCTTTTACTACTTAATCAACAATGCAACCCAAATAACACATTTGTAACAGCAGTGACTTAGGGGAATGAACATTCAAAAAATGAATACACATAAACTGTAAAATTATGATTTCTTTATTTTTAATTACTTTCTGCTGACTTTATTTTATAATTGACACCCAGAAAGGGTTCTTCAAAGTTATTTAAAGTGAATATACTGTATGTAACTTTGAAATGTTTCTGAAACGTGTAAGGTTCTATCCGATGATCATAAATGACCTGTAACAGCAAACGAGGCTGATGAAAAGAAAAGCTAGTTTTATATAGTTTTTACAGATTTTCACACAGATTTATTTGTTACACCAGAAAAGCCTTTGTTATTGTATCCAGCCAGGTAAAAGACAGCAGGAGATTTCTGTATGTAGGCTTAATTGTATTTTAATATTATTTTAGAAGTGATATGTTGTAGTTATGGCTGATACTGGAGCTGGACCATCACATAAAAGAAGGAAATTAAACAAACAACTTAAAGCTAATATAATAGTTATTATAATGTTGGTTGCTACAACAATCTCTTAATGCTTTGGCTCGTGACCCAGTGACAGTGAAACCCGGTTTAGCTCATGAGACATCCAAAGTAGGATAAGTTACCGTATGCAACACTTGAAATGTAACAATGCATCTGTCACTTATTCTCTTATTGTAAATGAATGATTGTCTGTGTGAGATCCAAAGGGGACCACTGAAATCAACACAAACTGAAAGTTTCATATAGCCACTTTAAGTTGAACTTACATCTGTTTTCTTCTTTTTGACAGCTTTTCTTGCCAGCACCCCTGGTGTGTGCCTGCAGTAGGATCACAGCATCTCTCTTGCGCTTCCATTCCTTTCGGGCCAGGTATCCTCTGGCTCGGGCCTGCAGCACGAGGGCTGCCTCCCGCTTCTTCTTATACTGGAAGTGGAGCTGACGAGACCGAACCTGTGCCTGCAGCCTCGCAAAGCCAAGCTGGACCTAGAATGAAAACATAATTGAAGGGATTTATTGCATGTCAAGCCTGTATTTTCACGTTGTTATACTGTATATTGATGTATTAAACAGTGACGCACCACTCTGTACAGCTTTCTGCCTTTGTGTCCTCTCCAGTGTTTCTGAATGACAAGAGCACCTGCCTTTTTCCTCAGGAATTGTTTCCTTTAGAGGGCATAAGTCCAACAGACATTAAGTTGTAAACTACATGAGCGAATAAGAAAAAAAGCAGCTCATTTTAAAGCTTTTGCCCAATACCTGTATTTGTATCCTCTCAGGACTTTCTGGATCAGAAGGGCTTTCTCATTTAGTTCTTTGATCCGCTCCACCTCGAGCATTGTGTCATGGAAGTCCTGAGAGAAAACAGTAGCAAGTTTTTATTTTGGGGGAAATATTCACTCCCAATGTGCATATTATAAGCAACTGAATACCTGAATTTATTTGAAATGGTAATCAAATAATGTGTTTTTGAGGCTGAGGGTGGTCATGGGACCACCAGCGTTGTTGTTGTGTTTCTGACAAATCCCTCAATAACACAAATGGGAACCTGATAGTGGCACTACAGGAAAGGTCAGGGGTCACCAACGTTATGGGGCTTCATAACCAGACAACCCTGAATAAAAACTACATTTAAGTTCCTCAAATGAATATAATTAATATAGTTTTTATGTAATAGTAAAATTACTTATCGGAAATTTCTATTCTATTTCTTTCTTTCTTTCAAGAGAAATTAAAAGCACAATTCTGATTCAAATTTAGTGGTATTATAATTTCAACATCAGGTATTTACAGTTTGTATGCCTCCACACATATCCATCACTAACAACAGACTGGACACAAAAATGAAAGGCAGCACCTTGAGGAATATCTTTGTCTTGCCAGTCTTCCAGTCGCCCTCTCCAGCAAGCATAGACTCACAAATGCTTTCACAGCATTTCTCTTTACCTTCCTGTAAAATGATTCAATGAATCATCATTCAAATACAGCAAGAAAAGATGAGAAATGGTGTGAGCATGTCATGATAAAAAATATCACAATATCACGTTAAAACCTCCAACTTACTCTTTTGGGATCACAGAGGGAGGTTTTCAGAAGGACGCGGTAGCGAGTCAGAAACTCATCGAATGTGTAGCGGACGGGATATCCAGCTTTGCGGATCCTGATGGTCTCCATCATACCAGAGTAACGGAGCTGGCGCATGCACAGCTCTCTGTCAAACAGCTGAGACACAGGAGGAGTGGGATTGGATTCACTCACACCAAACTATTTCATTCATTTTTGGTACACATTTAGTTAGAGTTTCAGTTTGGTTGGAGTGAATGCAGCTTCTTTCCTCACCATGGGCTTCTTGAAGTCGTTGGGTTTAATGCAGCGTATGAAATAGGGCTGGCACACAGTCAGTGTTTTCATCAGGGAATCCAGAGACTGACGGAACTGGCCAGTCAGAGTTGGCACACGCTTCTTGCTATCAGACGCTTGCTGTCAGACACAAATAAATGTCAAATAGATTAAGTAATTACATACAACAATTAGCATGTTTTATTTTATAACTGACAATATATATGTGTTTAATGCTGAAGCTAAAGGCTGCACGGACCCGGAGGCTGTTGTTGGCCGAGGTGACGATCATCCTGGGGTTGACGCTGCTCTTGATTGTGCTGGTAGACAGAACATCCTGAAAGGTGTGTTTGAGGAGTTTATTGGTGGAGGTCTCCACCAGGTGAATCAGATCTGAGCTGAGGGCGTCACGGTTTTTCTCAAGGAAACCTCAAAACAAGACCCACAGAATGAGAACATATTACGGGACGGGACCTTTATGAAGGAAATTAAGACCTATATCACAACGTTAAAGTAGAACAAAATGCAGAGTCACAAAAGTACTCGCAAAGTGAAGAAGTGTATTCAAATTTAATAAAAGCAACGCAGAGTATATAATAATCTGTACATACTGTATACAGCAAAATATATTTGGACGAGCATAAGAAAGAACTACAAGACCACGGAACTAAAAAAAGTATTCCAATAAGCATTAGAGGTAGCGTTAGATGTAGACAAATGAAGACCTGTTTAAAATTATTGAAGACTTAGAAGACCATACTTCAGCAAATGTAAGACTTTTTAAGGCCTAAAATGTGGATTTTGAAATTCTAGATTTTCAAATCTGATCCATGTTAAAAATGTTTCTACATCAGAAACTTAAAGCTTCTTTACACCAAATTGTCAGATAGAAATAGCGTGGCTGGTTCCCTATAACGCTCTTCAGGAGTAAAATAAATCCACTACTTTCAATGAATTTGGGTGTCTAATCCTAATCTTGTAGCATCTAAAAAAAGTGACAAAAATGTAAAAAAAACAAAAACAAAAGAAAACGTTTTGACCCAGAAGAAGTAAAAAAAAGTAAAAGTTGCATGGTGGACGGTGGGGGGGAAGACAAGCACAACAATGGTCTGTTTTAAACGTACCTTTTGAATCATAGTAGACCTTTCCAGCAAAATGTTGGATTCCAAACTCTGTCTCATAGTTGTTCTTGGGGGGAATATAGATGTTCCCTTTCCCATGGACCTGATTCATTTTTAGGAGCAGGGTGGTATCTGTGCCCTGACAACAACACAGAGGAGAGTTAAAACCCACATTTCCTTTTTAACATTAGCCTTTTACGAGGTACAAGGAGGATATAGACCTTGGGGAAGTTGCTCTCCTCATCAATCAGCGCCAGCATGTTCAGAGGTTTGTTGGCCAATACATCCAGGGTGCATTGGTTGTCTTTGTAGTCTATTTTCTTCCACACAATGTTTTCACGGGCATACTCTTCCTGCTCCAGTTTGAAAACATACTTGACGAAGAACTGCTGCAACTGCTCATTGGCAAAGTTGATGCACAGCTGCTCAAAGCTGCAACAGCACAAGAGGAAAAAAAGATGGTTGGATTTTAGGCAAGGTGTCAATTAACAACGTGTCCTTTGTCTTTAAAAACAGCAGCAATGGAGCTCTAAGCTCATGAGAGTTGCTGTGAACACCAACCTGTTTTTGGTGAAGTTCTCAAAACCAAAGATGTCGAGCAAGCCTATTGACTGCTGGAGCTTGTTGGAATCCTCGGGTGGCTTGTACACAGCAGCGTTGATTTTGTCCACGATCCAAAGGAAAAGTCTTCCATAAATAGCCTGGGCAAATAATACAGAGGACAGCTTTCCATATTATACATAATGCCACACACTGTTTGAACAAAAGAACACAAAAGAGCCAAATGTCACACACTAGCTTTGTTTCCCTCCACACATCTTTATCCAGATTAAGTGATATCAAATGAAAAATGCCTTATGAGAACAGTAACATTCGATGGAATTTCAGGAATATCGACACAAAGGAAATAAGTTCGGTCTCATCGGATCGACTTATGTGATAAACGCTGATGGAAATGTTATATGCTGAATAAATAATGAATTGTGATTAAGTCTTAATTCATTTTATGGTTGCAACCCGCCACAATATGCAGAAGAAGATGAAGAAGTTGTAGTTCATTTCCGCCCAGTATTTCCTCTCTGTCTCACACATAAAAGATACGCTGCCTTCTGCATCGTCATAGCGATGTGTTGATAGTGTTGTTTTCCTATTATAGCTTGATATGTTGCTATCAGTTGGCACATAATTATTATTTTACAACCTGACCTACTGTATATTGATCATTTGTTGGTTGTTCCCAAGTGTTGTGCAATTCAGTGCAAAAATGAATGGAAACACGTTAAAATCTCAAATCAATCCAATATACCAATTTGACCCTAAAACAGTGTGTGATGTCATCACCACAGGTTCTTATTGGCTGTAAAGCCGTTGGATGGAAACACACTTTCACCAGATTTATTCTCAGGAGGTTTTTACCCAACTTCAGATAATTTGATGGACAAGTGGATGGAAACTTAGCTACAGTGACATGTTATTACGTCCATGCTGTGGTAAATGCCTCCATTGTTAACTGTTTCTGCTCTCAAACATATTAGCCCTGTCTGTCCTGGCCGGGTTTCCTCGCAAAAGACAATTTGGGCCAATAAAGGGTATAGAAAAAATTGTGTTTGGAAGATAACTATGAAAAAATTTTCATCCAGTATTAACTGCAGTTCAATATTATTATGCTATACTTTAAGCTTATAGGTCCCAACCTTTTTATCACATGACTCAATCCAACTAGTCAGTGTCTCTGGAACCCATCATGACAGGTGCCTTAGTTTTGGACTAAGCTGTGAGCAGTTCAACCCAAACAGGATTTCCTTCCCATCTCGGATTACTTCCTTTCAAAGAATTCCAGAGGCCAGAAGTTAAAAAGTAATATTTCATGTAAAACAGCCACAGCACATCAGGTATCATTCCTTTGTTTGGCCTCATTGACCATGCACACCCATCTATCATGCACAGCTTTCCCTTGTGGGGGGGAGGGGCCTAGGAGACCGTTTTGGGCTTTAGCAGAAAGGGGGGAGGGACTGAGAAGTTGTTAATGCTCAAGTCCTGGATCTTTGCACTCCTACCTACGGCACCTTTAACATGAGCTGCATTACCTTTTGAAATATGAAAACCTAAATCCAGACTTGTGTTACCTTGACGAAGGCGTCCCTGCCGTCCACAGCCTGGGCAGAGGTCAGAGCTTTGGTCACACTCTCTCTGGCTGTCAGGAAGGAGCGCTGAGTCAGACTTGTCCCCAGTGCTTTGGGATCCACCTGAAGTAACGGAACAAACACAGTCACACAAGGTCACCTCACCTCCAAGTTTGGTTTTTTCAAAAAGAAGAAAAAAAAGACCAAGCTACATATACCTCCAAAAGTTGGCTGGCCATGGTGGCGTTGGATGATTTGAGGATGTCACAGCCCTCGAGGTTATTTACGATGGTACCTGAAATCACGCAAGAAGAATATGTTTCATGGCTCAAGAGATGCAATTTTTTATTTACATCTACAGGACATGTATCCAGTGGTGGAAAAAGTATTCATATAACTTTACTGAAGTAAATGTACTAATACCACACTGTAGAAATACTGTTTCAAGTAAAAGTCCTGCATTAAACATGTTACTTAAGTAAAAGTATGTAGGTATCATCAGGAAAATGTAGTATTAAAAGTAAAAGTACTCAATGCAGAATAAGCCTCACAGTTATCATTTCATCTAATTATTTCAGATGGACCTGTAGGCCGTTGTATTGTTGGCTAGTTTACTTTATTATAAAACATTGTATTTTATAAACTACATGTGTTATGGGGGCAGAAATCTTAATTAGTAAACTAACTAGTGACTAAGTAGAAGTATAAAGTGGCATGAAAAGAAAGGACTCAAGTGAAGTACAAGTGCCTGAAATTTGAACTGAAGTACAGTACTTGAGTAAATGTACTTAGTTCCACTCCACCACTGCATGGAGCTCTCCTTACCCTCAAAGTCCACATTGCCTAGGTGAAGGATAGCAGCAAGCAGTTTGGAGATTTCCCAGGAGTCACTGTCTGTGAACATGAGGATCTTCAGAGCTGAACGGAAGTGGGCGTATTCCTTCACATCATCACGTCCTTCACAGCTGGTGCAGTTACCCTGGTGACATGATCTTAATGTGTAAATGTGGGATTCACAGTCACAGAGAAAGACCTTCTGATTTCAAAGTTTGCAGAACTATCTTGAGTACCATGGTCAGATAGTTGTACTCAGCAGCGTTCCCAAGGGAAAGAATCTTTTTCTGCTCAGCTGTCATGCCCATCAGCATGTAGTAAAAGATGTGGTAGTTTCTTTCCTCAGGCGCCTGCACATGGAAGCACATGTTCATTACCACTGAAAACATCTGCCTTGCACCGTGTTACTGCTCTTTCAATTAATCAGCTAACCAATCTTCCTACCTGACGACAAACTCTGGACTTCTCCAGCAGGTACTGATCAACACGGGCCCCTTCAATGGCCCCACCCTTGGTGAAGTTGATGTCAATGTACTTGCCAAAACGACTAGAGTTGTCATTACGAACGGTTTTGGCATTACCAAAGGCTGAGAAGAAAACAACAAGGTATACCAAAGCAGATTAAGTCAGAAGTGAGGTTCAGCTGATTATGAAGATGTCTTAGAACTTTGTGTTATTATTTTAATAAATAATGATGAATGAAAATAATTAAGTTAAGTTAATGGAAGGCTCATACCTTCCAAGATGGGGTTAGCTTCAAGAATCTGCTGTTCAATCCAAGAGTGCTGGCCACTCACTGCAGACAGGAACTGCAGCATGAGCTTGGTGTTCTCAGTCTTCCCTGCTCCCGACTCGCCACTGATGGGAAAACAAAAGCTGTTGACAGTTTCCCACCCAGACCCCTATTTTAATCTAGAGATGGTCCCATTCCATATTTTGCTTTCTTAGCACCTTACAAATGGAATAATCTTATTAGTGGAACCTTTGGTCCGTCTTACTTACTGATGGTTTCAGTTCTATATGTTCTCATGTTGTCTTTGTTATGTAACTATTACTAAACACATTGTAAACAGTGAGGTCCACCACCCCCTCCCTAGTCTAAATAATGAGTTGGAATCAGCTTCAGACATAAGCAGACCTGACGACACAGCATTGGTTCTTTCGGCTGCGGCGCATGTTGAAAAAGCAGCTGTCTGCGATGGAGAAGACGTGTGGCGGCAGTTCACCCAGCCGTCGATCTGTGTACATGTGCACATGCTCAGTGGTGTAGATGGGCAGCAGCTGGTAAGGGTTGACTGCAACCAGAATGGAGCCTGTGTATGTCTTAAAACAGAGGGGGGGGGGGGGTTAACTATCATACATTGGCATATAAAACAGTTATTGTTTATCCAGTGAACCTGTTGGGTTAGGGCTGCAATGCATGGGATGCATGTTCTAAATATAATATAATATCTAGAATATTGGATTTAAAGATCATGAAAAGCTGCGTTTATAATTTGAATAGCCAAAACAAAGGATTATCAGCCCAAGTGAAATGTTGCCCCCAGCATTCAGCAGTAGTATTTGTATACAACAAATTGGACTGATTCATAATTGAACACACACTGCTTAGCTTTGACGACATAAAAACACTGGGACGTTCTGTTTCAACAGAGGCTCATTCGTCTCTATGGAGACAAACAACACTGTGATTAACTACAGGGCAAAGTCCAAGATAGAAGGCCACTGACAGTGAGAGAAGACACAGGGGAGTGAGCATTTCAGCAGTAGATTATGGACATCATAAAACTAGGCTCAGAGTGACTCTGGTGAATAGAAACCTACATAGATGATGCCTTCTCTGTGTCGCACCAGGAGGTTCCTGAGGAGCCCTGCCTCATTGAGATCACCGAGCCTTATCATGTCATCCACACCCGTCACAGAGGTGGGGTGCATGGGCCGGATGGTGCCCTCCGTCTTCTTCTTGATCTTGTGCTCCTGTATGTAATTCATGACCGTGTTGACATTTTATACAAAGCTTACACTCGTTGAAAAATGGCAAACTCTCATGAGGTTTTGTACCTTTCCTTCATCATCGATGAGCTGAAGTTGTCCGGTGTCTGTCACCTTGACCTCCGCCCCGATCGGCACCCCCACGCCAGTGTCCACCCATACAAAATCCCCCTAGTTGAGGAAACCAGAAGTTGTAATAAAATGTGCCTTAGCAACAGTTTTAAATCTATCTGGGCATCATGGATTTTAGAATGATGTGTATATATTAGACACTCTTTCTTACCTTACTCAAATGCAGCATAACATAAACCTGGGTTGAGTTTGTAAAAAAAATAAGAAGATATTATCATCTTAAACACCTGCTACTAAACCAATATTACTCATTACACCTGACACTTTAATAGTGTGGCCAGTGCCTCACCCTATTTATAGCAACATACTGTAGATAAGATATAATAGAATTTAAAAACTTCAAATTATAGTTTTGGGGGCATTAAACACTGCCAGGTTTTTCATTTTGAGTGGATACCTTAAGCACATTAAAAAACAATCATGATATCAATATCATTTTCACTATGAAGACACTGTCATGAATGATTTTACATAGAATCTCCTCATAAGATCACAGTGGAAAAAGATAGCCAGCATTATGCTGTGGCTTTGGAACCAATGAGACAGTGAAATCGCTGATTTAAAGACCCGGCTGTGTGTATTACCTGAAAATAGTTGTCTCTGTGTGGAAGCCCCTGCTGCTGCCGCTGAAGGAACCTTTTTTTGAATGACTATGAAGCAGGAAGCAGGGAGGTATCCCAGCAAACACTGCTTTATGGCCCTTTGACTTTGCTCCTGCAAAGGTAGAGCATGTCACCCAGCACCAGTCTCAAGACATATACTTAATAATATCACAGAGCATCTCTGCTTTTCTCCCAATGACTGGAAATCTACGTTAAATATCTGATGGTAATGTTAAGATAAACATGTTCTTTTCCTTCCAATGAACACAAGTGTGAAAATGCACATTTGGCTTCACAATGGTTGATAAGTAGAGACAAGCCTACAGTAGAACTGCTAAAAACTAAATATATGGCAAACTAAATTCACTTTGAAGAAGAAAAAAAATACATATTTGAAAATATTTTCTTTGCTAATCTTCTTATTAGATACTGTATATTGGATAATGATAAACGTCAAACAGTGTATTCTTTGTGGACAGAATCAGACAGCCGGTGTCAGAGATCCCGCTAAAAGGCGAGATTACTCAAATGCCAGTAAATGGCTTTTTACTGATTCATAAACTGTCGTCACAGGTCAACGTGCTGCGCTGTACTTCACAGCAATCATGCTGTAAACAGCAGATAGAAAGAAGAATGACTGAGATATGAGAATGGGGTCTTATCAGGTAAAAGTTCTCATACCATCCATATGAGCTGCATGGTCTGGGATATTGATAGATCAGACGGACAGTTTTAGAGATGTAGAACATCGGAAAGGTTTAAAGTCTAGATCAGTGTCTGAGCATGCTCCTTAAGAAGCAATCTCACAGTCTGTCCTAAGGCGTGGTCTGTTTATCTGGTTTGGAAACAGAATGTGGTTTCATTTCTTTTTATAAACATTTAAAGCAGATAGTAAAAAAAGAAATTTCAATGAAAGTGTTAGAAGGAAAACACTAATAAACAGAGTGTATCTGGTATGTTTAAGTATCTTTACTATAATTACACAGACAAAAACAATGTACAATAGCTTGATGTTTGGGCTCACTTCATCTCATCGTTGACACTCTACAACATGAAGAGGCGCACATCACACGGCACAAAATGTTTCATTGAGTACAAAACTGGAAAAGAACCAGGTCAATGGAAAACCAAAAGCACATTTACAGGGATTTACATCAATTCAATCCACCAGTATGATCACACAAGGATACTCCCTCTCCTCTTTTCAAGCACTTCCTGAAACCAAGCGATGATATAGTTTTCACCACCATGACATCCATTTACTTTGGATTAAGAAGATGATTATTGGCAGTTTAAATGTAAAGTTAACTTGGCATTATGCATATGCAGAATGTTCTCACTGTCAGACAACCATCTTAGGTCACTAATCATCCCGTAAGAGCATTTTGTGGATATTAAATGTATTAAATTTGACACATTTAGGTTCTCTCCTAGTACTTTTTTTTCATTCGTCATTATCTTCTAGATTACACCTAAACTTGGGGCTGGTAACTACAAAAATGCAGGTGTTTGGAGAAAAAGGGGAAGCAGTGAAACTTTTCTTTGAAAGACATTTTAAGAACATTTAGACAGCACGTGGAACAGCTTTCATGTGTCCCGACTATTATTTCATGTACACCTGACAAAATGAAGGCACAGGTTAATGAAAAGAGCACGATTGAGATTAGCCTGTATACACACAGCTTAGTGATGGACTCCTTTTCAATTATTTTGATTTGACCCATTCAAACCCTAACTCCTATGTGGTTCGCCTTAACTGAAATACTTTCATCACTTTTTAATACGACTGCATTTAGTGCCAAATATCACAGACACCCAATGCACCAGTTCAAACAATGTTTTAAAAGACGCAGAATTTAAGTTATTAAAATTGGTCTCTGGGGTCTTCAAAATTAAGAAAAAAAAGGGGAGGGGTTGGAAGGGGAAACAGTGACAGGGCTGTCCAGTCGGACACTCTAATGCAACCTACAATGCTCCACACTCAATATGTGCGCTGGGTCTTGAATGAGAACCTATTCCTGGCAGGCTTTTCTGCTTCTTTTAGCCTTCCTGTCACTTCTATCTGTCTGCTCTCAGGCAGATAGGGAGGGTGCGTGAGATTGTTTGCAGCAAATCTTAGCACCAGATTCTGAGCAGCTCCTTCCCAACAGAGGAGAAGGGCCAAGCTCATGCCCGTTCTTACGCTTCAGTTTGGACGACTTCTTGACGGCACCGTTCTTGTTGAGCAGCTTCAGCACTTTCTCCTTGTGGTCCAGGACTTTCATCATGGTGTCTCTGGCCTCAGTGACCTGGTCCATCACCAGCTTACAGCGTTGCATGTTACCCTGAGGACACACGCACAAACAGTTAGGGTAACCAAAGAGAGTGGACTGGTAGTTCACCTGGTAGTGTGTTTTTTATGTGACAAAAAAAGCAATATCCTCTTGCATGGTTAATATAATAAGTACGTCTTCTTTTTCTTCTTAAAGGCACATTCATGCTGAATTTCAGGTCCCTACTTGTATTTTGGGTTTCTACTAGAACACGTTTACATGCTTTAATGTTTAAATACATTACTTTTCCTCATACTGTCTGTGTGAATATACCTGTATTCACGCCGCCTGAAATGCTCCATTTTAGCGCCTGTCTCTTTAAGACGCCCACCTGAAAAATGCCCAGTCTGCTCTGATTGGTCAGCGTTTTCAGGAATTCCACATCCATAAATATAATATAGTTGTGACATCACACAACTGACGGCTTGTTTCTGAATACAAGCTGTGTGCATTTCTCTGTGGATTGAGCATTTTGATATTTACATTATATTTATTTAGCACCTTGACCTGCTTTATTATCAAAACAGACATGGAAATCTATTTTTTTTTTTACAATATGGAATCTTTAATTGCCAGTTGCAATTAAATTGCAATTGCAAGATCATGCTCCTCTACCGTTTGGTTGCATTGTTTTTGCAGTTTTGACACAGAGAATATTATTTACATTTACTTTCATATTCTTATGAAACAATCAGTGTTTACCGCTGCTGCCTCAACTGTTTCCACTGTACACATGACACTGCTGCTCTCATGTATGGACACAGCTGTGTGCTGCTGTCACCTGAAAACCCGTGTGGACTTTTTTTAAAGAATGTGTCTGGTTTAGGCCAATAAACAATAGCTATAATAGTAGTTAATTTCCATTTAATTTGTATAATGATACAATGATAATGTTGGCGAGCAAAACCTATTGGAAATAACTGAGCAGAGAAATATACATTTGAAGGTCTGCAGTAACAACGTTACCTGTATAAGCTCGTTGATTCGGTGCAGGTCATCATCGGGAGCCCGCTCTCTTCTTGGGAATCAAGCCCTCCTGGAGGGTGGAGAGGCGGCTGTACACATCATGCTCCAAACTCGACTACAGATCAACAACACACACAGCGGGGTTACAGAAGTCCAGGACTTAAATGCACAGTATCACTAAAAGACACCAGTGAAAGTGTTGGATCAGTTACAAAGAGTGTTCTTTCTGCAGGTGTGGGGCCAGCACTCACCAGCTGCCTGAGCTGTGCAGCACACAGGTGAATTTTCCAGCCTTGTGCTCTGCATGCCACTCCTCTCTGGTTGGCCATATCCTGTAAGCTGCCCTTCTTCTCCTCTGAGAGAAAAGAAAAGGATAGTTGTGAGAAATAAAGAGCCAATGTCGTTTGTTTCTCATTCGCTGTATTACATAAAGGTGTTTTTGCACCGGAAGCTACTGACCTTTGACCCGGATGTCGCTGTACCTCTGAAAGTGGTGGTAGGCAGCTTTCCAGGGGTTCCTGTAGTGCCGCAGTAGAGTAACAGGTGGCCGAGGCCTGACGGGTACATAACGCACTCCTTCCTCATCTGGAAGACAAGAACAAGCGGTTACAAACGCTGATTACACACTTTAACATCCCCAGTGTGACAATGGATTGGCTATTACATACCAACATATTCCCTTGGTGGAGATTCCCGTCTCTCAGCCCTGCCGGTGATGGGCCTGCCTGGAGCCTTCTCCTCATCTGTGCTGTTGGTCTCTACCATCTCGCTCTCCTCTGTAGAAATAACATGCTGCTGCTTGCGGGGCTTCTTCCTCGGTGAGGCCCCAGGGATCAGGTCTCCTATGGCGGGCGTGTTCAGGGTGGAGGCCTGGCTGTTGAGGGCCGAGGCTGAAGACAAGTTTGAATTGGGATCTGAGGGGAAGAGTAGAAACACATAGGTTTGGGTTTCCTAAAGACCAGTACAGACACACTGGTCTGCAACCTTCTGAAACAATGCGATGTGACAAGACAGTGCATCATCTCCATAACAACGGCTCTTGGTACTTCCGTTCTAATTTCGGACTTTTAAGGCTTTTTTGTAGCTAGAAATCATTTACAGCAGCTTTAAATATGAATGAGGATAGAGATTTCCAGTAGTGATGTATTGGCGTACACACCGTGGTCGCAGGCTCTCGTTGAGCCTCTGTCTAAAACTCGGCCTTTTCCACCCAATGACAGTTTGTAGATAATATAGATAATGATATAGATAATGGATCAATCCATTTTCACGTTTTGTAGCTGACTTTACCAGCTGACTTGGCTGTTGGCTGTTGAAACAGGGTACGTCAGTCACCTTCTAAAACCAGCCTGGGGAGACTTGACAAGCTGAGTCACAGCGACGCCATCAGCTGGCTTGAGCAGCGCTGCAACTTTTCCTCACAACTTTCTAAAACGGTTTTGTCTTGTCGCAAAATCTTTAGTGAACTGGGCTTTATGTTTCCCAGAATTTTACATTAAATCAATTTTACTGCCGATTGATATGCTCCTCACCTGGCTGTGAGGTTTCCATGGTCTCCACCTCCTGCTTAATTTTCAAATCTGGGCAGGCGGAGCTGGCAGCACACGCTGCAGTGCTACTGGCTGCAGGCTGAGTGGGGGAGGCCACAGTGTTGGCCATTGAAGCAGGGACGGGGGGAGTTACAGCCATGGCTGCTGGCAGGGCTGAGAGGACGGTGGAGGGCTGAGAGGGAGGAACAGGCCCCGGCGTAGCAAGCATGGTGGGGATGGCTTGGGCCAGGTGTTGGGCGTTTGAGGACACGCCCTGCTGCTCTCCGCCCTGAGAAGACAGTGCCTCCACTGTAGCCATGACAGGAGGGGCCACCGCCATGTGCACCTCAGCTTTGGGTTTCACTCTGAGAGAGGAAGAGAAGGTGTCAGCTTACAGACTCATATCAGAGCTTATAACGACCAGACGTGATCCATGTTGGCAGAGGCTCACCCTGCAGGTCGGGGAGATCCTGCTCCCCGCACGCCACTCTCAATTCTGCTACTACCGGGTTCACTGGGCTGGGCGGGGATCAGGTTCTTACGGACACATCTGAAACACAAACAAACGGGATTGGTTTGGTAAAACTTTTTTGGAGAGTAATGCTGACAGTCAACCTGCTAGTGGTAAGAGTAAGCTTCTCTGTCCTCTCTGCATATTGACAGAGAGCAGAGGTCGCAGAGGTCACACGTGCGCACACACAGAGTTTCTTTCTGTCAGTGTAAAATACAAGTAAATAGGTTGAATTATTTTTACAGCTGAAATATTTTTTTGTAATTACAGAGGGAAAGTACCGAAAAAAGTATTGTCACTTACCGGGAACCGAATGTCAGATACAGGTATTGGGTTCAGACGCAAAAGATCTACTAATGTTACTGTATTGTGTGAACAACATAAGTTTTCTTTGCAGAGTAAAAATGTTCCACCAAAACAAGTTCTTGAAATGCAGTTTTTTTTTCCTCTTATCCTAAAATGTATCTGTGGAGGAGCCAGACCTCCCTCTGCAGAGCTGTGGAGATAGGTCTGGCAATGGGAGACTAGGGTAAGGTAACCACAGTCTGTAATGACTCAGCAAATAAGCAACAGATACTATCTAGAAATGTGACGTTTTTTGCTTTATAATCTTGTTTGGCATTCCCTCTTAATTTCGCGCGACTGGTAAGCAGGGGGCATTAATGAGGTTGAAACTTTTTAAGACATGAATACGCCAATATCCCAGTAGTAATACTCACCCTTCATTAGCAGGCTTTTTGCGGAGGATGCTGGGTCTAGGGGAGGAGACCAGAGGGGGGGCTCCTCCTACTCCTCCCTGGGCGTGTGCCTGCACCATGGTGGCAACTGGCTGGGTGGTGCTGAATGTGCTGCTGATGGGGCTAGCTACAAAGCCATCAGCCAAAACAACGCCTGTAGAAAAAGAACATGTATTACAAACAGCCCCCCCCACTCAGCGAAGCACTCAACACCATGTCGTTTCTATTGAGGCAGTACAGATTTAAGCCTGATTTATGGTTGTGTGGAGGCTCCACGCAAAGCTTTCGCCGTAGTCTATGTAAGTGGCCTGGTGTTTATACTTGTGCGCTGGTGGGTGTGTGTGTGTGTGTGTGTGTCGATCTTTTTAAGAGAATAGCAGGGCCGGCATGTGTGTGGGGAATGTATGGTAGAGAAAGTAGAGTCCTACTGAGAGGAACAAAGTGTCACCCCTGTTCCTTCTAGTTAACCCTCTCCTTGACTTCAAGGTTTATGGAGAAGGAGAAGCAGGAAATAAGTCAAGGGAAATGTAACACTACCAAGACATGTGCGTTGCCGCAAAGTGTAGTGTGGCGTAGGTTTGTGTCTCCACGTACATAGAGACACGGTGGAGAGTTTACACAGAAGTATGAATCATGCTTTAGTGATTACCAGGTTTTGCTTCAGACTGTGCTTGCTGCTGCTGAGTGACTATTGGAGCCTGCTGTAGTCCTTGTGCGCCGATTGGTGCAGACGTGTGCAGGCCCTGCACTCCTATTGGTGCAGGCTGAATGCCCTGTGCAGTGATCGGCGCCTGCTGGATCCCTTGGGTACTGATCTGTGCAGATGGGAGACCGATCCGGTCCACTGCCATCAGCTGCATGTGGTTTAGATGGACAGTGGTCGCCACGCCTACTCCAGCTTGGGTGGGCAGCGCTGAACTCGGAGCTTGAGGAGTGACTTGTTTAGAGGGAAAATAAAGTTAAAAGGAGATCTTTGTGCTACCAAGTTGCATGTTTGACTCTCCAGTTTCACATTTCATAAGTACATAGTTCAGAATATTTTGTCAACATCAGTCAAATAATAAAGGGCATATTAAACCATTGCAGCTGTGAGTGCCAGTATAACAATGTTGGTTAGCAGAGCTTACCAGGATACTGGCGGATGGTGGACACAGAGCTGCTGATGGGGGTGTAGGTATGTGTCAGAGGGTATGACGAGGAGTACGCCGGCAGGAAATACTGGAACTGCACAGGCACCGAAGGCCTTCAAAACAAAACATACAGTACAAGTACAACACTCATTGTCAGCTGAATAAAGTATCTGTACTCATGAAGTACACTGAACTACTGGATGGATTGGCATGACATTGGCACATGATGATCCTCGGACTTTAACTACTACCATGATGTCAACATCTTAATTTGTGAAATCCTGCTAGGTATGTAGAACTTTTAAAATACATGTTTATGTTAAATAAACATGCACCAAAACATAGTCCGTATTATGCATGTTTTAATTTAGTATAACTGTGTCAATCGGCCAACATTGTGTGTTCACCTGTTGTCACTTCTTGCTTCCATGGTGACAGAATTAGGAGATGAGCGATGGCCTGGGATGGGGATGAGGTTGGTTCTCTCCCCAGTGTAGTCCGATTGCACACGGGATGAAGAGTGTGCAATCGGCTGAGGGACCACTTTAGCTGTAAACAACACCAAAAACCACAAAGAATCCATTCAGATCATGATAACACCTCCTGCTTATGAAGTACACCAGTGTTCCAACCTAACAGCCAACTTACCAACAGGGATGGCAGAGGTGGTTGATGCTGTAGCATGAGAGGAGTGGGATGCCATTGTCACGGTGACGATAGTGTTACTGGACATTTGGCTATGTGGCACAGAGCCTATATAAAGATGACAAGATAATCAGTCATTTGTATAAGATTAACATTTTGTGTTCCCTAAGTCAAACCTGCTAACGTTTTGTGACCACCTTATAAACACTAATATATATAAAAAGGCAATACCTATTGTTGTTGATGGAACAGTGTTAGTGGCAACTATTGGTGCCACAGTAGCGGCAGCTACCGGTGTTACAGGACTGAAGATGGGCTTCTGTTGGGAACAAAAATATAAGAGCAATTATTTCAGTCACTATATTAAATGACCATTAGAGCTGCAACTGTCGATTATTTTCTCTATAAAATATCAGAAATAAAATGTGGATCAGTGTTTCCCAAAGCCCAAGATAACACAGAGGAAGAAGAAACCAGAAAAAAAAGAAAACAAAAGAAGCTGGAATCAGTGAAATTTTACTTTAAAAAAAGATTACTCAAACCAATTAATCAATTATCAAAACAGTTGGTAATTATTTTAATAGTAAGTAAGTAACTAATCATTTAATGTTTGCGGCTCTAATGACTATTCATTATTTTTGCAGGCAAGAAGCAGGAACCTGTGTCATGGTGTGCGGAGGCTGAGGCTTTTGAGCTCCAATTGCGGGGTGAGACGGCAGTGTGATCCTGGTGGCGGTGTCACGGCATGTCTGAGACCTCTGAATACTGACGGTGGCCGGAGGGGGGTGAATTGTCAGCCCTGGTCGCCTGGGGGAAAAAATAACTTTCCCTTTAGTGCATCAAATCGGGCACATGCATGTGAGTCAGTACAGAACCATTCTCACCAATTGCTTCTAGTACTTACACATGCAGTATCTCTACTTAGGCCCTAGTCATTACATTATTGGACTGCTACTTACCCATGTGCCAGCTCTGCAGAGTGTGTGACTGCTGGGCTGATTACTGGGGACTGAGTTCTTGTTGCTGAAATGGGGGCCACTACAGTCGGAAGCACGGCGGAAGACGTTGTTACAGTAGGGCGGGACTGGGGGCGGTGGAAGGATGACACTGTTACACACAATGTTTCTCAAGGTCCAAAAGGATACCAACAATTCTTTAGATAAAAGCACATCCTGGTACCTGAATAGTCTGGTGGATGATGTGTTGCACTGTGGGCTGGCCGGGGCCCGCACTTGCTCCGGTAGCTGGCCGCAGGACGGTTTTGGGGTTGGACATAACAGCTGCTGCAGCCGCCCCTTCAGAAAAAGAAACAGACCTTTGTAGAGAAATGCACTGCCACAGATGAGTAGTAAATGGACTACTCTTTCAAGTACAAGCAAGCATCAAGCCTGCCGTACTGTTCCTATTACATCAGACATACCTCGGGGTAAATGGGATGGGTAGGTCTGAGGAGGGACCGTTGGGGTCCCGATCTGCAGTGCTGGGGCACTGCCCCTAATGATCTGAATGTTTGCTGGCATTAGGTGGTGTAAGTTGCTAGAGTGACCCTGAAACACAATAAAAGCAGCCCATAACTTCAATCATCAGCAAGACAAACAAAGACAACGTACACTACCAGCCGACTCACAGTGCACTCACCTGCTGACCACTGATAGTTGCCACAGGAATAGATGGGGTCGGAGCAATACTGCTCTCTATGGTGACAGTAATGTGACCCGGCACCTTGGAAGGTATGGGAATATGACCCTGGTTGGAAGCTGGTGCTGGGGCAATTAGACGGCTTGGCATAGGTAACTTCAGGACAGCCTAAAAAAAAAATACATCTCTGGACTTTAGCCCTGAAGGGTGTTAAGTGAAGTTAAAGTTGAAGTCAAGTTGAGTGAATCCAGAAATGTTGCAGTAAAACCCATTTTTATTAGGTAATTATAACGATAGACAGTTTGGACATAGCAGGTATCTTTATCAAGTTGACAGTGAATTGTATTGGTGGGCCAGTTATCAAGCTATTAAAGCACCTTGGAAATGATTGCTGATTTATTACCATGGCCTTTTAGAGCACACCTTGCACAAAAGAAGACAAACTATCCTACCTGATTTTATAAGTATAAAAATAACACATCAACTAGATCTTTTGTTAATATCCCTTCTCCAAACATTGAAAAAGAAGTTGCTTTTGAATATATTTTTGTTAAAATACATTTTCAGTCCCAGAGTTCATCACTCCAAATTAAATTACATAAACAGGAAGTACTCAAAGCTATTTAGAAAACAGGACAGTAATAAATCAATCTGAACAGTTTGTTGTTCTCTAACCACAGAATGCATTATATCTGACAACTTGTGTATAATTTAACTATGTTCATCTCACACTGAAAACTCCCTACCTTTATCTGTCCCTCTGTGAGGACCGCAGGCTGGCCCGGTGGGAGGTGGACAGAGGGAGCAGGGACAGTCACAGGTGTGCCAGGCTTGATGGCCACGGTTTGGGGAGTAGGCTGTGGCTGGCCAAGCGTCTGTACTTGTGGGTAAGGTCTGACCACCATGGTTTCCTGCTTGTCATCTCTGAACGCCAAGCTTCCCCCGCCCCCAGCATGGGGGTGATCCTGGTGCCCGTGGTCAGCGTCCCGACCGCTGTCAGCATCTGCACCAGAGAAGGAAAAAACTGTTTGATTAAACATTTACTTACATGGGTCTTCCTCACCGTACATCAAAGATCCTGCTAGTCATTTCAGTGGCAGTACACTACCTGATGGATTCGACGGCTGCGTGATAGACACCAGGTTTCCTGCAGCAGGGATCTGAGGTGCCCCCCCGCTGGAAGTAGGCAGCCCGTGTCGGGGGAATTGCTGGGAGCTCATTTGAACAAATTATGACCTAAAATAATGTAAAGAATGTACATAAATGTCAAGTAGCAGACACACTGAATATTTCATTAAGATGTTAAGTCAGTTGATGATTTCCTCCTATATTAACCATATAGGACGGCTCCAACCCCATTTAACCATTGATTTTCCTCCTATATTAACCATATAGGACGGATCCAACCCCATTTAACCATTGATTTTCCTCCTATATTAACCATATAGGACGGCACCAACCCCATTTAACCATTGATTTTCCTCCTATATTAACCATATAGGACGGATCCAACCCCATTTAACCATTGATTTTCCTCCTATATTAACCATATAGGACGGCACCAACCCCATTTAACCATTGATTTTCCTCCTATATTAACCATATAGGACGGATCCAACCCCATTTAACCACCCCATTTAACCATTGATTTTCCTCCTATATTAACCATATAGGACGGATCCAACCCCATTTAACCATTGATTTTCCTCCTATATTAACCATATAGGACGGCACCAACCCCATTTAACCATTGATTTCCTCCTATATTAACCATATAGGACGGCACCAACCCCATTTAACCATTGATTTCCTCCTATATTAACCATATAGGACGGCACCAACCCCATTTAACCATTGATTTCCTCCTATATTAACCATATAGGACGGATCCAACCCCGTTTAACCATTGATTTTCCTGCTATATTAACCATATAGGACGGATCCAACCCCATTTAACCGTTTCCAGGCTAATGTAGCTGTTTACCAGCTAGCAAAGGATACAGGAGCTAGTCGAGAACTACACGTTAACCAAATGGCTTTGATAATTATATATAGCAATATAAATACAATACAAGACAATGTCATTTTAGTGGACCTTTGTTTACCGTTATATGACCAACAATATATGACAAAACTGCTCGACCACAACTGCTCGCTGCTTATCAAATATCAAGTTTAGGTGCAAGTACAACAACGAATTTCGACAGGCTTCTTCAAAATGAGCAAACGCGACATCTGCTCAGTCCAATAATGCTTTCTGAGTTCAGTGGTTTGGTTTGGAACCTTTAAAACTAAAATGCTACCTTGTTAGCCAGTTATCTTAGCTAGCAGCAGGCTAACGTTAGACTCGCTAACCCTGCTGCCGCCTGCTTTTCTTGCTAAATCCTGAACTTTATAAAGGGTACAACGACGTAAACTTCGTAAGGCTAAAGAAACAACCACATCCGAACGTGTGTGCAGATGTTACCGTGTCGTGAAGGTAGCAGGCAATGGTCGGTTTGTGGATTACAATTTTTCCATTCGTCTTTTCTTTTTTCCAACATGTAAGCCGGAAGAACGCTCAAGACGAACTGGACCTCCCAGTTTCATTCCACCAATCAAAGAAGAGACTGTCAGATCGCTGACCAATCGGAGCTACGGAAACGTTTTGACCGTCCTAAACTTGTAGCGGGGAGGGGGGACTCTCGGGGGACCTGAATTATAGCGCTACGACCATGGACAGTATATATTAATATTACCGATCTATGGTTACGACCTGCAACATCGGGCTGACGACAGGCGGTCCCGTGTATTATTATTATTATTATTATTATTATTATATTATTATTATTATTATTATTATTATTATTATTATTATTATTATTATGTCGTACATAGGCCAGTGGTGGAAGACGTTAAATACTCAACAAGTAAAAGTCATTTAAAGGACTTCCGGCAAAATGTACCTATAGTATCTCAAGTAAAATGCAGAAACGTCTCCTCAGAGAGTTACAATATTTTAGTTATTATTATTGATGCACACATCTTATTTTAGTGTAGCTGATCGATGTAGGCTATATAAATAACAATCATAAATGTAAGCTATGTAAAATCTTAATCTATAATAACTGTCATATAAATATAGTGGCCACGGAGTAAAATACAATATTGACTGGACCTACAAAGTAGCATGACATACTCAAGTAATATTACAAGTAACTCAAAGTTGTTCTAAATTACATGTACTTAAAAGTACTTTCCACCACTGGCAGTGTCAACATTAAATGGCGGGTTTCTATGGGAGCCCAGTGCCAGACTATTTATTGAGAATGCCTCACTGAGACTCTCCCCCTTTGCAGGGGGAGCGTTCCCTCCAGAGTCTCCCGCTTTACAATCTGATTGGCAGCGGCGGTGCTGGCTGCTTGCTTATTGGCTCCTGCCAGTTCACTGAAAACTGAGCCCTCCTAGTGGCCTGTTGGTCCTACCGCAATACTTTCGTTGGAACACTAGAGAGCAGTAGCCACTTACACAAATGGCAGTCCTCTACTCTACTGTACTCTACTCTATTGTACTGTACTGTACTGTACTGTACTCTACTCTACTCTACTCTACTCTACTCTACTCTACTCTACTGTATGTATGCCCCATGATGTTGACCTTCACAGGATGGAAACACTGTGGAAATAATAAAAGGATAGATGGCTGAATTCCATTTAGCTGCTTTATTTTCAGGGTCCTGGTTTTGTGCATGCTGACTCACTGTCACACTTATGGGTTACTACAATTGAAACGAACAAAGCAATTGTTAATGTTATTATTATGTTTTTATCTGCCTGATGACAAGTCAAAATGTCTTTTCATAATGTCCATTTCTCCTTTATTAATATTTTGGACATTTTTCTGGGGGCATTCTGAAGAACAGGTGAGACAGTGTCAAGGGTCATGTTGTCAGCGGTCAAAGTGTGTATGACGATAGTCTGTGTGGGGATTCCCTGTTTTTCTGTGTAGTAGTCAAAGATATTAAGATGATGCATGGCTTTCAGTTCACCATGTCTTCAATTATATAAATGACCACATCTGTGACTAGAAGGACATCTGAGCGCTTCAAGAGAAGCTATTCAGCTCTTAAGTTGTTAAACTGGTGGCATTTTGTCCGGACATATAATCCATTCTCAACGTTATAAGCATCAATGAAGAAATCGTTTTTGGCTTAAGATATGAGCCTGATATCACACATGCAGTTTTGAAGAAAAAAAACATTAACTACACACTTTAAGAAAATTAAAACTTTTTGGATATAATTGCTGACTACGTAACAAAATAATGTGTGTTGTCATGAAATTCAGTGGCATTCATCTTCACAAAGAATAAGGAAATGCCAATAATAACTTTGCAAGGGTTGGTTAAATTGCAAAACAGAGTGAGGCATGCTGAGACTAAACTAGTGTGACAAGTATTACCATATGTCTGCTGATGGATGAATTTCTGTTACGCTGACTTACCCATCCTTTAATCTTCTTATTATGAATTATATCATATGATCATTGATTGCCATTAAACACACCAGTGTTCCACTTACTCATTCGTCTACCTTGTTAATTACTCATTGGCATTGTATACATAAATAAAACGACTTTTCACAGGTAAGTAGCGTGCACCTGGCCACACAGTGTCTGTTCTTTACCACTGACTCAGGTGCCATTGTCTTCATTTAGCCTGGAGATCATCTTCCACCGTGTGTCTGCGTTGCTTTAGACACACAACATTTGACTCATTATGCACCCACTCCTTTCCGACAGTGAATCAGTCTTTCCGGGTTGTGCAGTTGATTCATTGGGAACCAGTCGGGGACTGTTAACAGCCACACAGCCATGGTGAACATGCATGTGTTATGGTTTGGGGATTTTGTTCCTTCTTATTTGGTATTTTGGTTCTGTCTTGTCTCCTTGTGCTTGTGTCCTAGTTTCCTCTCTGGTCTTGTGTTTTAGTTTCTTTTTTGTGTTCCCTTGTGAGCGTCTGTATGTTCTGTTTCCTGTTTTATTTTGATAGTCTGGTTTTCTGTGTTGTCTTGTCTTTAGTTTTACTTCCTGTGTTTTCCCACTCTTGTGATTACCTGATGTGTTCCACATGTTTCCCAGCCTCTCGTTGTCTTATTACCCAGTGGATTTAGTGTCTGCGCTCCTGTTGTCTCTTGTCAGATCGTTTGGTGTGTTCGTTTGTTCGTTTGTTCGTTTGCTCGTTTGTTCGTTTGATCCAATCAGTTTTGGATGCTTTCCTGCAATCGCTATTTCCCTGTGTTATTCCCTGTCTCTGTGCTCCTGTTTTGTTGTTCCTGTTTTTTTTTTGGTTTTCCTTTTCTCTTGGACTGTTCTTTGATATTTGGATTTTGGACTTTGTTTATTTTTAGCATTTTTTGATCGCTTTTTGTGTTCCCTTGTTTTGAATAAATCCTCATATGAACTCTTTCCTGCCTGCCTAATCTCTGCTTTTGGGTCCTCAAATCCTTGGAGCGTAACAGCATGTTTCATAAAGATCAATGGCCTAAATGTAAAAACAGTGATGGCCAGAGATCAGATTCTAAGGACAGGGTTAGAGGTTATGCAGTGTACAAGTGAAGCAAATTGTATTTATAACTTTGTATTTAATATCTATTCTCTGTTGGGTTGCATTTTAAATGTTCTTACAAAGGGGGGGGGGGGGTACTCCCATTCTTTGTTTTAATAGCCAGTCCGACGACAACGTGTCGGTATCAGACGAGTTGGGGTAACCATTCGCGAGAGTTGTGGAGGACACCCCAGACCAATATCGAGTACAGCTCTTTTAACAAATTGCAAGTGAAGAATTTTGACAATGACATTTTCTTTTCAAAAGGGGGTAATTGTGTTCAGTCAACACCTTCATGCCTTTGGCCAACCAGCCACATAAAGTTGAATTTGTTGCAAGTAGTTTAAGAGGTTTGCTTCATCTTTTCTCAGTAACAGCTTTAAAATTAGAGGACGAATCCCTGATTTATGTGGAAAAGTTAAGGGGGTGGGGGCACATTCCATGACTGCTGTAGGCAGGAAGTTTTGGAATCTCCATGGAAATTAATGCAACACACAGAGCTCCAGTTATTTTTCCAAGTATTTTGCACAGGCTTTTAGTGCAAAATGTGCTCCAAAGCCTCCAAAAGGAGACAGATGATTTGTTACCAATTGTCCCCTCTATTGCTGCCAGACACACTGATTTACTCACGTTATGATACAAATGGTGCATGGCTTTGAAAATATAATAACTGTAGAGGCAAGATAAATATAAGAAAAGCAAACTAAACAAAAGACAACATGGGAAGAATTCACATTATTTCACATGACTCTGATCCCCTATGACTGATGCTGGGGCCAAGTGAGAACCATTCGGTTGCTGGGAGTCAAAGTGGTGAAATCATCACGATTAATGCAACAGTCCTGACAATAATCAGTCATTCCTGCAGAACTCCAGATGTGTATGTGGAATGCACACATATACGTATGATTCTTTTTTGTCTTTTATGACACTTGAGCATCCTCAGGAATGAGTCTCCCCCTGGGAAGCTGTTCAAACTTGGTCCTGTGTCACGTCATCCTAACCTTTCACCTACAGATCCCCCTTACATCTCTCAAAGTTTGGTGGGGCACTCTTGTCTCACATGTATGGACATCAGTGACAGGATGAAATCTGAAATGTGATCTGTCTGAGCACAAACGGGACCAAAATAATGGTATATCACAGACCCAAGGTGCTACATGTGTCCCAGCTGAAAAGAAGGCATTTAGCAGATGGAGATTTATTATTGCAGCCCTTCTGAGCTGAGAAAAGTGGCACTCAGCTACAACAAGTAAAAGGCAGCTGGAAGAAAATGTGTGGCATCTATGGAATGCCATCCCAAGCTCACCAGGGGGAACAAGGAAGGCAACAATATTTACATTAAAAGGTTAAGTTTACAGAGGAATCTTTGTTTAACAGCTGCATTTGCGCCTTGGAAATCTACTAGCGGATCATACACGAGCCAAGGAGCCATTTAAGGAGCAATGTAAAATGTGACATGCTCATATAAATATATTCTCAAAATGTATGCTTTGTTGCAGTCAACAATTCATATTGTGAGTTTGAGTATGTCTGAAATTTTGCATTGTGAAATGAGATCTTCTGTTCATGAGACTTACTGACATTCCGAGTATCGGAAAAACTGCCAAACTCACATTGACTTTTTTTCAGCCAAGCGAGGACATCGTAACCAACTGGAAAAAACACAAATATTATCCTTAAAGATGTTAGATTTTATCTGAAGTCATTTTTTCTGGCCACCTGGAAAAATCTTTTTAGCTATGTTTTTGGTCTCCACCAATTCCAGAGAGAAAAGGTTGTGTCTAGATTTTGGCCATTTGGTGCTAAGCAGGTGGGTTATTTAGCTTTTTTCTTTACAGCTGCTGCTGAAACAGAAACAAGGTTGATGAAAGTGGTAAGGGTTAATCATAAGGCCAAGAGCACTTTCCACAAGCAGTATATTTAGCCATATTTTGGTAAACCGTTTGGAACATATTAAGCATGCATACTGAAGCAGTGAGATGCATTGTTCCATCCCAGATTACTCTGTGGACTAGCCAGACCCTCCTCTGCAGCACTGGGAGGGAAGGTCTGGCATAGCGAGACTAGTTTTAGATTGACTGAATTCTGAAGCTATAAAAATCAACTATGCCAGTAGTTCTGAATACTGTGGCTTATTTACCAATAGATCCCTATAATGTCAGCAGTAAAGCAACAAACCTTTTTTATCTTGCTGTAAGGCCAATATATTCTGAAATTTAAGCAATGAAACAATATGCAACTGCATGTTATTGTTGTTCTTCATTTCTCATATTGATCAAGATGGACCATAGCTGAAGGACCATAGCTGAAGGTTGGAGGTGAACAACAAACAGTGATGGTCCTAATGGGGGTCTTTAAATAGTACACATATCTGATACCTTTCAGTAGGGTTTGTGTAATCAATCCAGTGATGGCATAAAACCAGTGCAACACATCAAAACAGAACACCTTTTTCTCAGACATATATTAGAGTTTTAATCTATTATAGTGAAATGTTAAGGCATACATACAAATGTTCACAGCAACATCAAAAAAGATCAACCAGCTGAAGCACGGCACCTTCAACAGGACCTTTTGTATTTGTCATCGGTTATAACTTAAACGTAGAGTACATCTTTGGCACCAGAAAAAAAAATTTAATAAATGAAAGAAAAAAACAAAACAATATATATTAACAAATAGTCATTCATGTAAACACATTCCAAAAAAAGTGAAGTAGGTATTAACTCAAACTGACACACCGCATTGACCAGCAAGCGCATTGTGAAATATGATGAAAAAGCTTGAAGTGGAATACCAGTCAAATGTGAGAATTTATGCAACTTGTGGGACGTCAAACACTATTCCTGTTGATGATGTTGTCAAGGTGGATCCTGACAATGCAGGAATTCCAAACTGAGGGATAATATATTAGCTTTGGGGTATTCCCCTCTAAAGGAGTAGAACAAATCTAAGTTGTGCACATTCCAGTTAAATACCACACACAGTCCTGGAAAACAGGAGTCTACATTCAGCAGTGCTCAGTAATCCTACACTATGCAGAGAGAAATAAATAGAAGATTCCATGTTAAGGACATAGTCCACTTAGAAATGTGAGATACTTAAGCAGTGGAGAAAACACAGCTGAATATAACACAGTGATGGGGACAACAAATAGAGTAGCAAATGCAGGCCAATTATAGTTGACCATTTTTATGCTCGTGTTAGAACCAGCTACCACGACTAAGAAGAAATAACCTGCCCCAGAAAGAGAATCATGTGGAGAATGCGTGCCATTTTAACAAGGGCGAGGGGTCAGACTTAAGATAGCATTTTTCTTTAACGGGAGCATTCCCTCAGCGAGGGAATGTGAGAAGATTAGCTCCAGCATGTCAGCGGAGGGGAGCGAAATGCTGGACCGTCGCCATCTGAGGCCCCGAACATTAACCCGGGATCTGGAAAATTAGACCCCCCGTGAAAACACGGTCAATCCTCGCAGGCTTTTTGAAGAGGGAAACCAGCAGACGTTCTGCAGGCTCTGCATTCAAATTTCTAAATCTTATTCTGAGCTGTGAGCATGGCCCCAAATGTATTTTAAAGAGAGGCAACTGTCGATTTATATTTGAGTCGTTCTGTTAAACAGAATAATCCCCCAACATGGCATTAAAACAAAGAGAATGCTCATATTATAAATATCCTCACTACATTCAATGGGCACGATAATAGGATTGACAAAGGAAATTTTAAATAAACCAAACAAAATAAAGAAGCGCTTAATCCAGGCAAGTGAGTATAACTGTACGTAATTTAAGTGGAGAAGAGCAAGGTGAATAATCGTTGTTCTACTCTTCCCCCAACCTTAAAAGGTAACATCACAAAATGAGCAGCACTTATAAATATAAATACAATACATAAGTAAAAAAGTAACAAACACAACCAGTGTATATGCACAGCCAGCAGCCCAGGTCCTATCACAATGCAGAATACGGTCCAGGTACCTTGGAGAATTCTGACTCATGAGGCGTTTGTGAACTGTCCATTAGAAGGAAAGCTCAGCTCTCCTCTCCAAACTGTGCCACATCTTGGACTCTGCATGTTGGTGTAGGTGAACACCTCGACCAAATGTCATCGCTGGCTGTCACTGTACAGTCATATCAGCTGTAGTGAGCCCTTAAATGAGGATTTCAACCACCTCTCCATCTGAGCTGTTGATGCTCTTGAATGTCTTGAGTGGCGCCTTTGGCTCTGCCGAGGTGTCTACAGTGAAGATAAAATTAGCAGATTAGAAAAACAACCTTGGTATGCTAAATACAGTTATTAGTATCACCAGTACATCCCTAGTCTGTACTAATCCAGGGTCTGGTTGCACTTTAAATAGTGGTCAAATAGAACAAAGATCACAGGACCGGCTGCCTGTTAAAAGGAACAGAGCAGTAGTTTGTGTGTCAAATGCTTAACAACAGAATAAACCCACCACTGGTAGCTCTTGACATCGTCTCAGATGTCATCAGCGTTCCAGGCTCTGCTGGGAGCTCTTGCTCCTGCGGGACCTCGTCACTTTGGGTACTGGAGTCTCGGCTCGGGGCCCTGGGTCCAACGCTGGGTTGAGGTTGCAGCGCAGCAGCACCTGTCTGGTCATCTGAGAGACTCTTTCCTACAAATGCAGACAAAGAGAGGAGGGTGTTTAATTACCCACTTGCATCCACATTCACACACTACTGAACATCTACCCTGCATAGTTCTTCCCAGGACTATTCTGGATCGGCCTATTCTGGACCGAGAGAGATGATATGCATTCCAGTTTTGACACTTTAGTTTTGTCCATTTTAGGGACACAAATGGGTTGTCTCCCGACCAGTCTGCCAGTTGTCGCCTAATACCATGTGTCATTACAGATTCTAAATTCCTCCGTGTTGCATGAAGCATGGGGGCAACCATCTTGTACTCACCTTTACACTCTGTGCTGCTGATCACAGTGTTGATAGAGGGGACGGACCTGGCGAGACGAAGCCCCTGTCTCTCCAGCCTGCCCTGCTCCCATCTGGAGCGTTGCTGGATGACTTTGATCACAGCATCCTTCTCCAGGAGCTGAGCATGAAGTGCATGGATCCTAAACACATGGAGACACCTTTCCATCACACATCCAAACAAAAGAAGCAGGCATAGGCTAGAATGTAACAGGGATGTAGAAAGTTGTATACCTGTTCTCCATCTCCTGATGTCTATGACTCGCCAAAGGCAGGTCTTCATTAAAACTGTTGTTTGGTGAATGTCGAGGTGAATGATTGATGATGGTTGTATCTCTGTGAAGTAAATAGAGGACTGTTAAAAAACATCCATAGACTTCAATGCATTTTAATTAAAAGACTTCTTCCTCCTTGCTGTATTTCTCCTTGTTGTGTCGTACCTCTGTGTGGCAGCAGTAGCAGCTGCATCCATTGCAAACTGCCTCATGGTGCTCTCCTCCAGGTACTTTTGCTCCCACTTGGTGATGTCTGCCTCCAGGGCCAGAATACGCTCCTCTTTCTCCCTCAGCTGCTGCAGCTGCAGGGTGGAGCTCAGTCCTGAAGCCATGGGATCAGCTGCCTGTCTCTGAGACTGAGATAATAGACAACCAGTGTTAAAATTGTTTTAGAAAACAAACACTTTTTTTTTTTTAAATGAACAGTTTGACATTTTGGGAAATGAGCTTAGTGGTTTTCTTGGTAAGAGTCAGGTGAGCTCAGTGCTGGTTAGCTAAGCTTAGTGTAAAGACTAAAAGACTGTCTCTGTCCACAGACAAGGAACAAGCACCTCAAAGTGTTTTTTTATGGAATAAAACAAAGAAGATGTAATGTGTACATTTTAGACGGTGTAGAGGTGCTGGCAGGATCATTTTCTGGTTTCCCCAAGCTTTCAGGATTTAAGTTATCAACACCCAGCTCTAGCTTCATACTTAGCATAAAGACCTGAGAGTGGTATCAATATTCATATTTAAATCTCGATAACAAAGCAGATAAGCACATGTTCCAAAATGCTTTTTAGTTACAGACAAAAGAAACGAGTGGATGTGTGTACTTCCTGGCCTCACCTGTTGTGCCCTGAGGCTTTTCAGTTCCTGCTCCAGTCGCGTGCGCAGCCGCAGCTCCAGCGCCTCCCTCTTCTCACGCCGCCTGCAGCTGAGCCAGCGCGCTCTGCAGCCGCTCTACCTTCTCTACGTATGCTCTCTTCCTCTGCAGTTCTTCCTCCAGCTGCCGGTTGCGGGCCTGGGTGGAGGCCAGGGCCTGCTCAAGCAGCTCCCGTCTCCGTTGGCACTCCTCCCCGGAGACGCGCAGGTGCTGTATCTGCCTCTCCAGCTGTTCACGCTCCCGCTGCTGCTCTTCATCTAAGACACAGGAAGGGGAGAAAATAGGTTAATAAAAGATGGTAAAGTGTGATTAAGCACCGAGAATCGGTTCCAACTTGTTGAAGGTGTTTCAAAAGTTTTTTAATTGGAATCGTTTGAAAGATTTGGTCGGTTCCGATCATCACGCAGGTTTTGGTTTCCATAGCGGCCACCGTATTTCCAGGCGCTTGTAATGCTGTAAATCACCATTGAATCAAAACAAAACTTTCCGGGGTGACCTCTAGCCCCCCCAGTAGAGCATGCGCGCCATGTAGGCTGAGTCCTTTGTAGCGGCCCGGGGTCGAGTCCGACCTGTGGCCCTTTGCTGCGTGTCACCCCCATCTCTCTCCCACCTTTCCTGTCTATCCACTGTCACTATCAATCACTATTTTACAGGGAAAAGCCCAAAAAATTATCTTCTGTGTCTACTACTATGAATCAATCACTTCTGAATCCAAACTATGCCAAACCCTTGTAAAGAGTAAAGGTGACAGGATCCTGAAATGTATGAGGTTGGGACTTATTATCCGATTGTCCTGGGACAGTAGCAACCTTGTGAACGAGGTCAAATGAATGCTAAAGAAGGGCATAGCGTACACCGACACTGATTAAGTGACTAGTGATGAGTCAGTCAAGCGGCTGCACAAGGAGGAATGGAACATGAGCCAACAAGAGACATTCACACACAGCCATCAAGGCATGGGATCCAACAACAGACCATTTGTCATCAGGTCCTCTAAAAAAATATTTTTTTTGTATTCCCAACTTGTATATATTCAAATATTTGTTCTTGTATTTTATCCTATTATTATTTCATGTATATTGTATGTATGTATATTGTATCCTAGTATTTCATTTATATTTATATTCTGTGATCTGTGGCTGATATTTTGCTGCTGTAAGAATATAATTTCCCATTTTATTGGGATCAATAAATATCTATCTATCTATCTATCTATCTATCTATCTATCTGTTTGCTGTACTGTCAACTTACAATCAACATTAAAATAATCTCATTTACTAATTCAAATCTCGTCCATGTTTTACTAATAAAAACGTTAAGACAGAAAAGCCAGTTTTATAAAAGAGGGTTGATTACACAACACGAGTACATGCCTGTTGAGGGAATGCAGACTTCCTCTTATCCACTTACGCACACAGGCATAGCTTTGTACTGGGAAAAGCTCTGGAATGCTTCTAGGGAAGTGAAGTAAACAAGCAGCCTGAAACCTAATTAAAGTGGTCCCTGTAACCAAAAAAACAAAACATAACACATCCCACTATTGTAATTTTACACATAATGTATAGACTTTGCTCCTGTTGTTCTAAGATAACTATATCCAGGAAAAGCAGATGGACTTAATAGCTCTTGGCCTTATGGCTCACATATGGCTGGGTATATTACACAGAAAAGTAGGATTGTCATCCCAGGAGGGTAATGTATACCAGAACAGGATGGCTGATTATGTAGCTACAGCAAAGTAAAAAAGCAAAGTATTTGTCAGAAAAACCTTCACCGATGTATCAAATCCAAAATGGTATTTGGCAAATAAAAAGATGAGTAACCTGGGTTAGTTGGGTGTACTCGACAGCACATCCTTGCACAGAACACAACAGAAAAAAAGTAAAGAAATATTCACAACTGGCCAATTATGATTAAACCGTGAGGCATGCCCTCACAAGTAGAGCGAGCTGGCCAGGGGTCATCTTGAGTTGGGCCTGGACGCCCTGGAGTCCCAGACTTATTAGTTCCCCTTGAGGAACGAGCTGAGGGAAGTCAGCAGTGATGCAAAACTGAGTATGGGGGGAGGCCTAAAAAATCCCTGGAATCCAGACCACATTTGCAACAGCTATGAAAAACAGCTTATGTCTAAGTGTCAACTCTTAACATTAGAGATGGAGCCGTTTGTGTCCCGACATGCCAGGCAACAGCAGTGCCGGAGGAAGCACATCCCTGCCAAACTGAGTCCCTGCCGTGGGTAAGAGCCTCACAGGGCAGTGGGATCTGTGAAGTCTTCCTAATCATTTCTGTCAGAATAAGGACTTACTTTGCTCCAGCAGTTTAACGAAGACATGCTGCCTCTGGTCTGAACACTGGGCCTCCTTGGCTGCTCGCTGTTTGGTTGCTGAGTCAAGCTGATCTGCGCAGAGATTAACAAACAAAACATGGCGGTTACACACGTTGGGGGACATTTAAAAGCAGGCTGTGCATTATCAACAGATGAATGGGCAGCACATACCTCTCAGGTCTCGGTTAAAGTCATGCATCCTCTTAATCTCGGCCTCTAGTTTGTTCCTCATGGTTTTCTCCAGAGTTTCCCTCTTGGCAGAGCCTTTCATCAGAGTCTCATAAGCTTCAGATATCCTCTGAATCTCCAACTCCAACTGGAAAGAAAATGATGATCAGTCTCTGGGAGAGGCATCCCCATTCATGTGTAGTTATGTTTATGCTAATATCAATGAGACCAATGAGTCATCTTTAACAAATGCTGCAGCTTTTTTTACTACTGACAGGCAAATGGCTTTTTAACACTTTGTGCAATGGAACAGTGGGAATTAACATTCCTATGTGAGCACTTGTGGTTCCAGGTGTCAAGGCATTTATTTCCTTTCATGGCAATATGCCAGCATGTTTGAAAGACAAAGGGGGTGGGATGTGTTGTAAGCATTCCAGAGGCTAGGAGGAGGAGAAGTCTACCAACATCTAACTTGTAGAGCACATTGTTGAAAAGTTGCTGCTCCATGAAGTGAACCAACCACTGGGACTTCTCTCCTTTACTGCCAGACAACTTATCACCTTGACATGTACTGACAGGAGAAGTATTGTTTTACGATTTCCACACCCACTATGCGTTCATCACACCACATTCTCCTCTCACCTTCTGAAGCCTGGCAGCCTTCTCGACGTAGACCTCCAGCTCCTTCCTGAGCCGCTCATTCTCCCGCATCAACACGCCGTTTTGAGCAGAGTTATCGCTGGAGGCTGCAGGGATGCTGTTGTGAGCCACCTGGGACTGAGCAGACACATACCTGCCAAGGAGAGACATGAGTAATCCATTACAACACTGGTGGAAACCACAGGGCCTTGGAAATACTGAATGAAAGGAGTGTCTGAAGCTGTTTACTTGGCCGCATTTGATCTGATATTTAAATCACAAATCCATAGCATCCTTTAGAGCTGCAAAGAGTGATAGATTCGTTGATTAGTTAAGTCTATTGAATTAATCACCAACTATTTTGATAATAGAGTCATTTTTTAAAGAAAAATTCCAGCTTCCTAATATTTCCTAGTTTCTTCGCTCCACTCCTATGTGTCAGTAAACTGAATATCTTTAAGTTGTGGACAAGACAAGACATTTGAGGACATCATCTTGGGCTTTGGGGAACAATGATCAACATTATTTTACCATAAACTGACATTGTATAGACCAAAGAACTAATTGATTAATCAAGAAAATAATTACTCGACAATGATGATAGTGTCCTCTATCTTTTGTTATTACCTGTGATGCTGTGAGTAGAGGGGGGGAGGAGGGTCTCTGTAGAACTGTCCGTGATCCTGGGAGTGGCTGAGCATGTATCCAGGAAGTCTGGCAAACAGAGGATAGTCTGGGGGCGGCCCCCGCTGGTCGGCATGCTGTTGGGCCGCTTGCCTGTTAGGTGCCACAGCATTTGTAATATTATTATACAGCTGTGGGTAGCTGTGGGAGGGGCTCATAGCCAGGGCCGTGTCTCTAGGGCCATTCCTCTCCAGTGAAAGCTGCATGAGCCTGTCACTGAGGGAGCGAGTATGCTCCCTTTTCAGATCCCACTGTCCCTCACTGTGACTCCCAATTATGTCCATGTTGGGCCCTTGCTGCTCTTTCTGGGAGATCCGGTACTGGGAGTGGGCCTTTGCCTCCTCATAGGTGGGCAGCTCTTCTCCATGGAGCTGGTACAGATGGCACACCTGGCTCTCAGAGTGCAGGCAGTCCCCCTGGTGCTCCTGGCCTTGAGGCTCCTGTCGTGTTGACATCTGGATGAACTGGGACTCCTCCTGAGTCAGGCTCTCTAGAGAGGAGCGAGGACTGCCTGTGCCCCCACCGCCGCTGCTGCTGCCTCCACGCAGGGCCTGCTGCTGGATAGCCAGAAGTGTGCGAGTGTCCGTCAGGTTCCCGTAGCGAAGCTGTTCTTGGATGAGACGGTGCAGGACCGTTCCAGATGAGCCTTCAGCGGTTCTCATTTCAGTCCGTAGGGAATGAGTGGGGGAAAGGTGCTGGCAGTTTGGGGTACTTCACGAATCACAAATCTGAAGGAAAAAAATAATATTGATCACATTGGGCATTTGTATCTCATCAGCTACATATTTTTTTAGGGTTCCTCCAACTCACATCACAATCATTTTTAATGGTAGTATTTCAGCTGGGAGCCACAAGCAGAGCCAACATTCAAGTGCATGCGCTGGAAATACCCCTCCCAGTGATGTCAGTGCAGATCCAGTTTTATTGCCCACACACTTAAAAGCATAACTTTCTCCAGACAGACAGAAGCGAAATCTAATCCAGTTACTATAAACATCCCAGACATCCCACGGACTTACACAAACAACAAGAGACTGGTTTCCCAAATGTGACATAAAATACAATAATGTTGGCCATGCCACAGAACTATGAGCCTACAGGAAAGCTGCTGTAACGTAAAAAACTCTTCTCTAAAAGCATTGTGGGAATTGATGCTATAAAATCCTACTGAGAGGCTTTAAATCGAACACAAACGCAACTTTGTGATTTATTAAATGTCCAATGTTTGTATAACTTTAGAAATCAGGATCCAGTTCAGTAAATGTGGTCCTCTTCACTATAATATAAATACATATATGGGACTTTTCCACCAGGACTCAGCTTGAAACAAAACGTGAAAAGTCACATAATTAATCCACCAATACAGCATCAACACAGCGCCATGCCTACGGGACTTGTAGTCCTCAGGCACCGGGGAAAACCGACGGAAACTTACCGAATTAGAGTCTCATCACATAGGAAATGTCACAGAATGCTGCGCTAAAATCAACAAGGTCCACAACTTTCCGCGAGCTCCTTCCATACGTGTGCGTGCACGCCGACGGGCAGCAGCAGACTGAGCCGAGCCGAGCCGAGCGAGCCGACCAATAAATAACTGAGGGCCGATTGTTCTGCGGCTGGAATGACTGGAATGTAAAGGCTCCAAGTCCCTGTGGGATCAAAAGCAGAACACAGGGGGGGAGCAGGAAGACGGGGGTGGGGGGCAGTGGGAGGAGAAAGGGGGAAGGAGGAGGAGAGGGGGGGGTCAGAGCAGCAGCACACTGTCTCAGCTGGCTGCTTGTATCATGTAAAAGAGCTGTGTTGTTGTGTTGTAGTTGGAGGAATTTGAAGTTCCTGAAGATGGAGTCCCTGGTATAGTAAGGGCTGCAGGAGATTAAAAAAGAAAGAAAAAGAAAGGATCATGTACTCATTACTAACTCACTGTCATAAAGTTGTGTTGAAATAGAAAAGTAAGACGTATGATATTGAATAAGGATTTCTGTGTTTAACAATAAATTAATACAAGAGCAGTGGGAAATGCTGTTGTCTACACAGTGTCAATCTCTCATAGAGACATGTAGTAAAATGGTAACGGAGCCCCTGCAGTCATTTGGGTTTGGAAAGAAAAACATTTGAGAAGCTGAAAACTTGAAATTTCTGCTTGATAAATGTCCAGAAAGATCACTTGATGAAAAAACCTGAAAATAAAATGATTTTCAAAATTGTTGGTGATCAATGTTCTGTTGACTCATCCGATAACTGACTGATAATCGGCACTAACAATGATAAAAAATATGTGATATTGAACCGAGACCTCATTATAATTTGTGATGATTAAAGCTGAATTGTATTGCATGGTGGATTTTGCTGCTTTACGGAATGTAGACTACATAGGCGGCGTTGTATTATAACTACAACAGTTAGGCAGGGATGAAAAAAATGCTTTCATATAATTGAGACACAGATTACACATTATTTCTCAAACAGCCTTTTGATTGCATGTGCCTGGTAAATATTTAAGCCATGGCCCGTGCCAGTTAATTGCAGAGTGTGTGTCTGTGTGTGGACACGGAGGGAGAGGGGCGGGTGCGAGGCATGCTGCCTGCCAGCTGTCTGTGGACTGAAATCCCCTTCCCATCCTTTAATAAGAGCTCTGAGAGATGCATTGTTCTCCCCCAGAGCAGACATGACGGGGGTAGCCCTGCCATCTGCTGGTCTCCCCTCCACCACTAGCACCAGCTATATGCTTCATTCACACTCACACACATGTATGTAGATGGAGACCATGGGATCAGCTGGCAGTGGGGGTTGGGTGCAGTATTGGATAGTAATGGCATTGATTGGAGACTTTATTGTTGGATGAAAAGGTTCATCCTAATGGTGGTTGAGGTTGTTGGGTGTAAACAAGTCTCCCCTTGTTCAGACTGTGTAGTCTGTCAACAGAAAACCTGCAGGTTCCTTTATCTCCAACACTCACAGGCACCTGGTGATTTGCATGGCAGTTGAAGTCAACAGTTGATAAAGAATGCTGATTACATCAGCAACAGATAAGAATCTACCAGTTTTGCCATTTCATGATCTGGGTTGACAAGATAAGGAAGAGCATTGTGAACATTGTGTTGTTGCACTATGTAGCATTTCATCAGGATTATAGTGTTCTGCAGAGTATTTTCCAACCTTTCTGGTCTGAGGTACCCCCACAGCCCTGTCAGATGAATTTACATACCCCCCATATATATAATTTGAAGTGGATATTGTTTTTTTTCATACAAGTGAACTGTCAGTTAAGGTTGGTTTGGTCTGCAATCATACTAATACACAAATTAGACCCAAGCTCATTTCATAAAATGTTGTCCCCTCTGATAAGATTGTTCCTTTTAGAGGTTTTATTACAGAAAGTGGATGAAATCCATGACCACAACCGTTAGACATTCTGTCATTGTGGATGGGATTATAGGGACATTTATTATTTTTCTTTTTGCTGGGGACCCCCTGGAACAAAACTATTCATTTTAAGATTTGATATAGCTGCAGAAAAAATGCAGTTCATACAACTTATTTCTATAATTAAACTATACAGAGGTATCAGCAACAATAGGCCACATTCATCACACGTCAGCCCTGACGTCATTCAGTCCCGTTCTGTGGACCTCAGGTAGTCTCTGTGATGAACTGTCATCATCCAGCCAAAGACAGAGGAGATACACAGAGCACCATGACACACTCATTTTATTTGCACCATGGAAACATGTGCCATCAATACATAGTTTGTGTATGGTGTGGATGATCATTTAGGGAGAATATTATTCAAGTGTATTCATCCCCCCCCCACACTGTTACTTAAATGTCAAACTACTTTCTTGCTGTTCTGTCAAAACATGATTTTACATCATAAGTGAAAAGAAGTAAAGAACAGAAGGAAATTATTTGTCTGTTAATGGAATAGTTGGTCATTTTGCATTTTGCTTTCTTGCAGAAAGTTAGACACAAAGACAGTGATCGTGCATAACATACCAAAACATGCAATAGTTCCCTTTGCAGCAAAAACAAAGTACCTTCACCCAGGAAACGCCTGTTCTTTAGGAGTGTTTTGATCCAAACTACAATCTTTTTCCTAAACTTAACTAGTCGTTTCAGTGCCTAAACTCAAATGTGGCATGACGCTCACTTTTTCTGGTAAACTCCACTACCACAGCCCCCGAAAGGAGCGTCATCTACAGGCACCGCCAGCCTGCTCACAGTCACGTATTGGCAGCTAAACAACTGCTGCTGGTAGCCGGTGTCCTGGAGCTCTGTAGAGACTAAATACAATACTTTACTTAGTTGAAAACACTTTATTTCAGGTTTATAGTGGTCTATTTTGTAACAATTCAGCAGAGGCAGGGATATGCAAGCACAAAGGGGGAAATCCCACGCATCCCCCCAGTCATATCAATTACATAAATACCTTTAACCACAGATCCTGATTACATTGGTTGTTTCAATCAGTACACAGATGGAATGATTAGCATTAGCATCACCTTGTTGTGAGAGAATAGCAAGTGTTAGAAATGTATTCTAGATGTTTCTTTCATCTTGTGCTTTCTCTCTCCTGAGAGTTTTTTGGCACAGTCAGGTGACAGATTCTCTGGCGAGGCAGGTGAGATCAACACTTCCCAAAGGAAGAACGTCAGAGATTAAAATGAATCAAACAGCATCTTTTACATCAGGTTGGTCACCATATTCGCACATTCCCACTTTGTCAAAGAGACATCCTATATGACTTTTCTCCGCAGAGTTTAAAAATGCATTTGCCAACAGGAGCGACATTTAAGATCAGCCATTTGAACCTGTTAATGGCGGGGCCTGGGCTGACTGGGTTAACACAATGCAGACTGATCTGGGAGCGGCAGCCTTGTTATGTGAGGTGGGACAAGCTCGGCGCTCCAGCAGCTCCTTTTGTTTTCCTGTAAAGGAGGAAATGGCCGCATTCCTCACATTACCATGTCCATGGGGTCTGACCGAGCCTCCAGTCTGCTGTTTCACTGGGGACGACAGGAGGGCAACCAGCAGCCACTGACGTTTTCTTTTTAATGGGGGGGGGGGTGTCCTCATAAGCACAACTTTACTTTGTAGACAATAGCTATGAATAACTTATGGAAATAAAGTGAGTTAAATACACACAGGCAGACCAACTTCATTCCGATGTGTGTTGATTTGTGATTGTCTCTTGTTGAAGTTTTTAAAATGTCAGCAAAGAGCTATTTTCTATAAGTCATAAACTCTAAAAACTGAATAAACAGATGCTTGGCAGGAGTAACAGTCCCTCGCACCAGGTGACTCTTGAAATTCCTCGCTTCACCATGAAAGTCAACAGTCCGAGTGAGCCAGTGAGGACCTGTACACGGGTCTGGCCTGAGAGTGAGTGAGTGATGCTGTTTACAGATAAGACATGGACACATATTTTCATGACTGCAACGCGGACTCAGCCCTTCTCTGGTTTGGCTCTGTTCCACATCACCTCAATTCAGAAGAGTTTGATTCACATCTCCATGATTGTCTTTCATGGGATAGTACAACCATTTCAGGGGTTACCCCAGAAAAGTTGTTTAGCCGGTGGCAAGTGTTTAAAAAAATGGTTTTAATAATATTAACTATTAACTAATAGTTTAATAGTTTCTGTGATAACAGAATCATTAAAGTAATCAATAAAAAAACTGATAAATTTCATAGGGCTCTAAATTAAGTCAGCGCTAAAAGCTAATCTGAGATTTGAAATATGAAATATGTCTAAAGTTCCAACCAAGCCGATCCACTGTAACTAGTTTATAAAACTTCTTTAAAATACATTCAGTTTTTTTTCCTAGTGGCTTAGGCCTGATGGGGGGCAACTTAAGCCTGGTGGGCCACCAGGCTTGTACCATCTTGGGTCCCAGTGTCGCAGTATTGTCATCAGTTTGTTGAACACAACCTACAAATAAGATGACAGAGCCATGTCATTTGGTTATTACCACACCCAATCAAATGATTCTGTTTTTAATACAAGACATTTCCATGTCCACGTCCTCTGTCTCTGTGTTGGCGTTCTAACCTCTGGTGGATTTCTGAGGACTATGGTTACCTGGTCCTCAGATCTCTGCAGGGTAAATCCAGACAACTAGCTAGACTATCTGTCCAATCTGAGGACTATGGTTACCTGGTCCTCAGGTCTCTGCAGGGTAAATCCAGACAGCTAGCTAGACTATCTGTCCAATCTGAGGACTATGGTTACCTGGTCCTCAGGTCTCTGCAGGGTAAATCCAGACAGCTAGCTAGACTATCTGTCCAATCTGAGGACTATGGTTACCTGGTCCTCAGATCTCTGCAGGGTAAATCAGACAGCTAGCTAGACTATCTGTCCAATCTGAGGACTATGGTTACCTGGTCCTCAGATCTCTGCAGGGTAAATCCAGACAGCTAGCTAGACTATCTGTCCAATCTGAGGACTATGGTTACCTGGTCCTCAGATCTCTGCAGGTAAATCCAGACAGCTAGCTAGACTATCTGTCCAATCTGAGGACTATGGTTACCTGGTCCTCAGATCTCTGCAGGGTAAATCCAGACAGCTAGCTAGACTATCTGTCCAATCTGAGGACTATGGTTACCTGGTCCTCAGATCTCTATCTGTCCAATCTGAGGACTATGGTTACCTGGTCCTCAGATCTCTGCAGGGTAAATCCAGACAGCTAGCTAGACTATCTGTCCAATCTGAGGACTATGGTTACCTGGTCCTCAGATCTCTCAGGGTAAATCCAGACAGCTAGCTAGACTATCTGTCCAATCTGAGGACTATGGTTACCTGGTCCTCAGATCTCTGCAGGGTAAATCCAGACAGCTAGCTAGACTATCTGTCCAATCTGAGGACTATGGTTACCTGGTCCTCAGATCTCTGCAGGGTAAATCCAGACAGCTAGCTAGACTATCTGTCCAATCTGAGGACTATGGTTTAGATCTCTGCAGGGTAAATCCAGACAGCTAGCTAGACTATCTGTCCAATCTGAGTTTTCTGTTGACGACTAAAACTACTTCTGAACGTACACATGTTCCACCAAAACAACTTCCTTCCTGAGACTATTTAGCAGAGGCACCGGGGCTCCGTCCGGAGTTTAGCCCCGCCCAAGATTATTGTGATTGGTTTAAAGAAATGCCGATAAACCAGAGCACGTTGTTCTCCCATCTCGGAATGCTGTGGAGGAAGGTTTTGCAAACCAAGACTATACATTAGCAACTAAGTGTCCAACTCTGTTTTTGGATCTTTGGTAATAATTCATCTTAACATTCCCTATTTATTATGTAGTGTATAACTAATTATTTAATTAATACATGGTTTATAACACACTACACACGCTGTTAGCAGGCTAACTAATGTATTAAAAGTAACAACTGTTAATCCTCTTATGAATCGGTATCCATAACTAATGTATAGCAGATATAATTGTGTTGAAATGGTTTTGAACAACTATGTGATGAGTCCATTTGCGTTAGCCAGGGGTCAGAGAACAACTGCTGTGGGGATCTCTGCAGCTACACCAACATCCTGCTGTCTCACTGGCCTAAACAAATCAGTTTAAGACGCCCACCGAACGGCCACTCAGACATATATGTAACATCGTCACATATCCGAACTGCTTTTGGTCTTCTGCAAATTACTATACTTACTAATATCATTTGTAGCCTTTTGTTGGTTGAGAAATGCTGAGTTTCAGTTGTGAAGAGCTGGATGTACAATACTGATACTGTGGGCTACACCCTGAGGAAGACTCAAGCTGACACCCATTGGTGTATTTTTAATGTCTTGCCCTATTTATTGTATCCAACCTTGAGTGGCTGGACATGATTTTTTATGACTTTGTTCATCATTACTCTTCTTCCTTTTTGTGAATTGTATTCCCTTCCATGAGCACCGGGGGTTAAATGATACCCAAAGCGCTCCGGCCACTTCTTTCTTTTATTTACTGCTACTGTGGGATTGAGAATATTTTTGTATAAAGTTTAAAGTTTTTTTGTTTGAGTGTATAATGGAGTATCCTCTTGTAATCATAAATTACCTTGAAATTACAAGCCAAAATAAGATTTACAAGCCTTCAAAACCTCAAAAATAGCCGTGTAATAAGACTTCTTAGCACTGCTTCAATGAAACTAAAGACATTCCTTCCAGTCACTGTTGCAGAAACCTTTGGAAGGTGTTAAGCTCATTTCAGGAAAACAAGCAACTTGTGTTTGGCTCCCGACACCGACCTTGTGTCCACAGATAACATGAGCATTGTTGAGCTGGCCGTTTGAATGCTGCCTAATGTTTATTGAAAACATACCGTAACTTATCTAAAAATAAGCCGGCACACCTTATTGGAGCTTTCATTTTTGTTCATGTTGTATGATGACAATGCTTATGAAGAGTAACCTTAAACATAAACAAGGCTACTTTTAAAACCAAAGATTGGTATTTAGTGGATTTAGGGCTGAACAATTAATTGTTTTCAAATCAAAATTATGATTTGAAAGAATGTGATTAGCTATTTGTGAAAGTCGCCATTAATTAAATGTGCAATATTTAGTTGAGTGTTTGGTGCACCCTTTGGTTTAACATTATTTATTCCTCTATTTATTATTATATTTACTGTTTTTAAAAGATAAATATCACTTGGAACGCGGGTGATAATTCATATCTATTTTCCTCGCATAAAGAATATAGAGCAGCTTTGATGGTGTCTCATGTTATAATGTTCCATGCCATGTTTAATCTGTTACACAGACAATATTGAACTTCAGCTAACCTTTAAAAATAATAATAATCGCAAACGGCATTGTAATTTCAATCTGGCATCCAGCAGAAAACTCGCAATTAGATTTTGTCCTCAAATGGTTGAGCCCTAAGTGGAATACCACAGGGCTTCAGGCTGAGGGGCAGATGTTCTGAGGAAACAAAGAACAGTGCAGGCTATCTCCTGCCCTCCAGCTTAGAGGCACATGCACCTGTCAGCCCCCCACCATATGGACTTCTGCCACAAGAATGCAGTGTGTGCAAAACAAAAAGCAGACCAAGTGTACAATCAGCAATAAAAACCCTATAAATATGCAGTTCCACACTGTAAAAAAGGAGGAATCTTCCATCTGTTTTCATCATTGAGAGAACCTATTCAAGTTCATCTTCCCATTTCTCTGGATCCCATTCTAAAGCCATTATGTTGAGAGCAGGTGGAAGAACTATTTAACGTCACATCAGCTGCACTTCACTTGCAGTTGTGAACAAATGTTGCAACTATTTAACAGTCCAGCTGCTGTCGCTCATCTCATAACATTTTCTTAATCTGTGGATCCAAAATGACAACAAGTCTGAACAATGAATCTCAGGTTACACACATGCTCCCCTGCCCCCTCCCCATCAGTGCAGTCCCCCGTGGAAGCAGATGGCCGGGTAAAGCCAACGCTTCCAGGCCAGATAACGATGTCTCCTAGGGCCATGCTGAGTGCAGAGCTTCCAATCTGCTCATCAGCCACTGAGCTGAGATGGATGCCTAGAAACGGCCCTGTGTCAGACAGAGAGCAGGTGGTGGCCCCCAATTATCTTACTGCCCACATACTAGCGACCAGGCTTAAACACTGGGATTTCCATTTGAACACGGGAGAGAAGAGGCTATAATGACAATTTAGAAACAACATTCAATCAATTTAAGGATAAAATGAGTTGATGTCTTAACTGGATTATTCTTAAATCAAAATGCATGCAGGTAAAATGCAAATAACACTAGTGGTTCAACTGGTATTGTTATAGAATTACTCCTGAGTTCCTAAAGATTACCGATGTAAATAAACCTTTTAATAGTGGCAGAAAACATGAATAACTATAATTAGTTGCTGTGTATTATGGAATATTTGTGTTTAAATTTCTAGCAGCAATGGACATTTTAGAACACTAACAAGAGATTTATTTTTAATAAGGTACTGCAAAGCAAAGGAGAATTGAATTTGAGCAAACAAAAATCTGTTCTGCGCTCAAGAAATTTATCGTGTGGCTGTTATTTTACCCAATCATATGTTTTCTAATCTCGTACTAATTCATTCCTAACAGAATAGACTTGTTTTCTCAAAACTGAATAGAATAAATTCTTAAAATAAAAGTAGATATGCAAAAAATCTTATTCGGTGCTCAAAATGTTCCGTCATGTCCTAAATAGTGACAAATATAATGCCAAATATAGTGTTAGTTCATGTAATAATAGACTCTTTGATCAGTATTTGTGCAGAGACCTGTTTCTTTCCATTTGGATGTTGGAATCCAACATTTCCAACTGATAGCTGCAAAGTTCTCCAGAACATCAGCCTAGGCTACATCAGTGTTCAGTCTGAGTGTGGTAGCAGAGGTTATTGTCTGAAAGCAGCGCCTGACACAGTTTCCTCTGTCTGCCCCCACCTCTGTCCCAAATGTCTGACTTTGTGTTTCTGGCAATTTGCTCCCATTGTGCAGCACTTCCTGATAGGAGGCACTCTGGAAGACTGGGCTCAGTCAGCTGCAAAGGAATGTGACATTTCTCTCTAAAATTACGGATGTTTCTTTGGATTTCTGGGGCCGATTTCTGCCATTTTCACTGCAGTGTTTGGATAAAGTGTATCCGGACGGACACGCAAGAGAACACAGAGCATATATTCTAAACTGTATTCATTCAACTGTATTCAGTCTGCAACAGACTGTTGGACGCCAACTAAGTATTTATTGTCAAAGATAACACACCATTGTGTATTGTATTGTTCTTTTGTTCCTATTTAACAACATTAAATATTCCAACTGATCAACGATTAAAAGAATAAAACATTTTTTTAAAAAATTTGTAGGACATTATGAACTTTTTATTTTATTAACATTTTTTATTAATGTTTATTTGAATAGCATAGACTATGCCACACCACAGCATTTATAGAAATATGAAATATGTTGCATTGCATATTACTGAGATATTAAATGTAATGTTTAAGCTACTGAACCTGGAAAAAAGAGTCGAGTAAGGGTTAAACCAGCGGCTTGTGACTCTTTCAAATTAGGCAAAATCTACATGTGATCCTTACAGGTAATATGGTAAGTGTGAACCTGAGTTGTGAGCAGTTAACCATAGAATCATTTTTCTATAACCAGACCTTCCTGTGCAGCGCTGTGGAAGAAGGTCTGGCAATGCAAGGCTATTCAACTAACTGTGGTTATTTTGTCATTAGCTGGGAGAAAATACGGTGTCCATTGAATAGCAATAACGTTCTTCAATAAAAAAGCAATTATATACAGAAACTTGAGTGTGCCCTCTGGTGATGGTAATTGTATTTTGATATCCACTATCAACTAACAGTCAATAATTCTATTAACTATAATGGTAAAATCCACAGCCCTCATTTTTGAACAATTGGTAGTACCAAAATGGAGGTCCTTCTCTTTGCTGACCACTCTTAACCACATCTAATATGAAGGACATCTACATGTAAATTTGTAAATAAAAGGGAACCTGTCTGTGTTGGTTAATTACCAATATGTCAGATAAGAGCTTTTGGTAAATACAGGACTAACTGAACAAACACAAAGTGGCCACATGCTTTCTGTGATAACCTCTATCTGCAGATGGTAGGCTGCAGTTAAAGGGAGAAAGGAGACAAGAGCACAGGGGTCAGACGTCAGGAATGAGGAAATCCCACCCTGGCCCCAACAGATAGAGGCCAGGAAGCACTGCCGTTTGCATACAAACTCACACTCAGTACTGCACCATGTGCAGCTCGGGGTGAGTGGTGTAAAAGCGTGGGAGAAGACCTGCGGATCACTGATAGTGCATCGTCAGGTGGCCTTTACATGCCTGATGGAATCCACAGGCCGTGACTGTGGAAGCGGAACCATTTACGCCAAGTCCAGGATAGGATAGGAGTCCCATTCTTTAAGAGAGGGTCTGAAGTGACCAGCTGAATGAGAAGTACATACTTCTACATACTTACATTTTTAGGACAATCATTTTGAGTTCTTCTTCTGCGGTTGATCAAAAAATCTTGTATAGAAAAATAAATAAAAAGCTTTGCGTATTACGCTGATAGCAATGTTCACTCCATTATAAGATGAATCACATAAACAAACTGTTCTCTTTGCATGTTTTAAAGCTTTTGGAACCTTTTCTAAAGACGTCCGACTCACAGTGTCTGACTAAGGAGTTCTCTACATCTATGTAACTCTGCATGTGTACTTAAATCCACCACATGTCATTTAAAGTGTCTTTCAGATTTGCGAGCAGCCGCAAGAACCTCTTGATTAATGACGCAGTCACCCCGCCGAGTGATCCCCACAGGTGACGACAATTTTCTCTGTGACTTCCAACAACACTGACAATTTTATGGCTTGTGTAATTCATGACTTAAAACACACAGGAGCAGCAAAGTTGACTCAAACATGAAGGGAAGGGAAGCCGTTAAGAGTCTGTAATGTTTATGTGTGTGACATAGAAGGCATTTAAATTGGCTTTGGAGATCCCAGATAAGGCATGGCATTACAAACATGCAGCTCTAAGCTGCTGCAGATGACTGGAAACCCACTACTAGTAAATGTGAAGATTGAAATGAGGGAAGGTAAAAGTAGTTGTGAAGAGACATTACATGAAAAACATTACATTCATACTCCAGTGGAAACTGGAAGGAAATACGTTTTTCTTGGAATAAACAGATAATCACATCCATTTCTGAGTATAAATAATCTTGATAACACTGTTGTTATCTACCCCCACCTCGCTGGCAACTGTCAACAGCTGGCTGAAAGTAATGATGCGTGAAAAAGCCCTAACCCTTTCAAGACATTTTAACACCATCCACCACAGTTTCTGATATCTTGTCAACATGTTTTGGTTAATATAGATAGATACATATTCTTCATGGTACTTGAAAGTACTGGGCATAATTAGATAAAGACTGAATGAGGCAAATTCTCTATGGGTGTGTTTTGTTTTTGACAAATGACACACTTTAACAAATTACAACTTCATCAGTGATTAGTGATTGCTTGAAACTCTCCGATTTCATCAGCTCTTGGCACCAGAGCTGTAACATGAGGCAAAATCAGTTTGGGTATTGGCAGCATATGTTGACATTCGAGCAAATTTAAGAGGCAAATCAAAAGGTAACTCGGGGGAAAAACCAGTGATCTAACCCAGACCCTAACAGGGGGGGCCTGGAAAAAAGACCTTAATGATGGGCGCTGTCCTTTAGGTAAGGTAGTCACCAAGGTAACCGTCCACAGACAGTTCTTCCAAAGGATACACTGTGCCACATGTATGTGTAACATTAAAACGTGAGTTATAAAATCATGCCAACAATTAGTATTCTGTACACTAAAAAGGTATATATATATATATATATATATACAGTATATAAAGTCGTTAGGCCGCCCTACATGTTATTGTAAGCCCAGTTTAAACTGCAACTTAATTTTATACAATATATGTAGTATTTGTACTAACTCTGCTCCATTTCTCTTTCAGTTAAAGGGTCCTTGGCTTGAAAAGAAACACTGTTCCCTTCTCAATTGTTACATTTGGATTGTTTTTGATGAGATTAGACTCTGCATTATTTCATTTCCATCCACTTTTTCTACTGCACAATTTCAATTAGTGCATATAAAACATGGAGTGGAAACTCCAAACTCCGAATTTTAGAAAACATGTCCAAATATTTGTAAAAAAAAGTTGGTTGCTAGGGTGGAAAGTCAGGGAAATATGAATATGAATATGAAGTGGCATTGCAACACCTAGTAGACAAGGAGCAGGCTTGCATGAAAATGCAGAATTTTAAAGCGGCTGTAAAAAATTAATTTCTCTTAGAAAATGTAGAAAGATTCTGAAATTTTGCACACCAAATCTACAATGATATTTAAATGTTGTGAATTCTTTTCCATGAACCTCAAATATTTAGTTTGGAAGAAATTGCAGAATTTGATTATACTACTGCATGCAATCAAATGTTTTAATGCACTGTGGGCTCAATTTTTGATGAATCAAAAATCAGAATTTTTTTGTGGAGTCAGAAATTTGGTGTCTATTGAAAAACAAATGTAGGAGGTAATAGGTTTCAGAAGTTTAGCAGTTTTTGCAAAAAGTAGAGTGAGGGACTTCAGAGTTGCCACTAGGTAAAAGCAGAGTAGAGTTTCTGCTCTACTGGGACTACAGTTGGGTGGAAGTTGGGACGTTGTAGCATGTAGGGTTGATTTGTTATAAAGTTTAGAATTTTAGATTTAGCACCACCATCAGGACAATTAGCACACAATTAGCTTGGCATAGGACTTACTGTATGTGCAAAGGTTTGGTCAAGGGAACATGGATTTCTTAGGAATAATAATAATAATAATAATAACAATAATACTGGCAAAAACCAAAGGGTCCACGCAGCTTTGCTGCTCTGCTGTTTTCTAAAATGTTTTGTGAAATGTTGTGTTTTTTCCTTCAGGTTCATTATATCACAAAAATATTGGATTGTTAAAAGTGTCACTTGATGATTGCACTAGATGAAAAGCTAAGGGATTATGACAGGCATAATTCATTCTGAGGGGGGCATAATTCCAATGTTGGTGTTTTAATGGCTTTACTTCTGTTTGTAATTACAGCTGTAACAATATGCAGATAAAGGATAGAGGATTCAAAATCATTTACAACTACAGTTAAAAGTGCCTCGTCCCCACCATTTTATATATTTAAAATCATGTCCCAACTCACACCTCAGTCCTGAAGCACCATGGTCACACTCCATCTAACTTGTGCATGTCATTGCGTAAGACAGAAAGAGAGAAAATGAGGTTAGCCTGCATTGTTTGTGGTTGCAGGGAAAACTAATTACACGAGCCGATCCAAATGGACGCCCTCATTAGCCCTGAATTAACAAGGAATGTTCTAAATAGTTTTTACATAACAGAAACCCGACATCAAAGCGTACACACAGAAAGTGCATCAAGAATTCCTGTTCTGACTGAGATGAATATCAACAAGATGATGCTCCATTTTTCCCAGAATTTCTATTATTTGGAAGTGAGGAAGCTATGGCCGTGGGGCTGTATGAGAATGGGCAGGGCATTTAAACGTCACCCCATCTCATTAAAGGTGCAATCCATCCATCCAAGCATATTGTAAAAAGGGCTAACCCACCACCAAAATCAAAACACTGACTGGTTTGGGATAGTTTGGGGGCGAGGCTACACGCAGACCTGTCAATCAGCACAGAGGCTTAGCCATGCGTATCCATGGCACTGTGCACATTAAAATAGCTGTGACTTAGATTAGGGTGTTGTTAATGTTTCTGTCCCTCTCACAGTGTGTTTTCATTTCATCAAAGTTGATGTTAGTTGCCTAAAAATGTTAGTGTTACTAGCTAGCACTAGCGTTAGCTGGTACCTTAAGGGAAAATGAATTCATTTATTTCTGGTGTACTGTCGTACATGCAGAAGAGAAACGCAGTACCTGGAGGTCCATGTTTACCGCTACTAATACTCAGCCAGATGACTCACTTTAGCCAGTTGAAAATGACCAACTTTCCCTCGTTAGCCTCGTGGTTAAAAGCTTCAGAAACAGAAAGTGTGTTGAAGAAAAGCTCTGAATACATCTTCCACCACTGTTTACATGCCACAGCATGCAAACAAACACGTACTGTAAGTGGGGCGTTAGTGTGCATGCATGCACTCATTGTGTGTTGGAGGAATGAGTCTTTTCCTCTTGACCTCTCTGGCACAGAGCAGCGAGCGGGCTGATAAGAACGCGCCCCTCTGTCTCTGCAGCATTCCAAGTGTCTTGCAGCAAACGTCCGGAGTCCCACTGCAGGAGACGAGTCCAGCCCCAACCTGCACCCACTCCCATCAACCCCATCCTGAGGCAGGAACAATGACATGTTGCCATTAGGGCCTGTAACTATTTGGAGCTTGCACACTACCTTGCCACCAGCAGATCAAAATATCTCAGCCAGTACTAACTAATCTGTTTTGCCTAAACCTAAAAGAGTTCGGGCAGAAAAGGCTTTCTCACCAAAAAGCCCCGAAGGCCAAATTCTCCGGTGTGTAAAAATGTGCAACGTGCGCCCGTGGAATTCTGAGTCATTATATGACATTATATTAATGGTAATTATAGCAAGCTAGAGAATGACGTTTCAAGACAACACACAAAATACAAGCACAAAAGTAGGTTTCAGAAGCATAGATTAAAAGAAAGAAAAGGCAAAGCTTAAAAAAACAGAAAGGTAGTTTCTTTAAAAAGCAAGACAACGTAGTCAATGGGATGAAGCGTCTGAGGCGGAGCCCCCGTTCATATGCATAAAGCCCAAAAAGTTCAACTTACTTGTATAACATTACCTGGATGATCAACGCTGCTTCCACCTTATGTGGCCCATAGAGAACGTGTTCAACGCTCCTATAACTTCAACAGGCATTAATAGTGATATAGTGAAAGATTTGGACATTTCAGCCCCCAGTATCAAATGGAAGATAAAGCAGAGATAACCGGATTCAATTACTTTTCTTATTCCATATAAATTTCCTGCAGGTGGCGGGGAGGGTATTTTTGAAATAAATTCATGAATTCAGGCAATATGTTCATTTACTCTCATTTCATGGATATAGGTAAGGGCATTCATCTTTCTATAGATTAGATCTATAGATCTTTAGAGTTAGAAGAGTATGAAAATGATAGAACCTGTCCTGGCCACTTTTGTTTTATTTTGATTTGTTTTCTTAATAAACTCAGAACGTCTTCACCACAATCAGAAAAAAACGTCCGCTGAATTCCGCAGACTTCGTTTGGGCCTGCCAATAATCAGCCTCCACATTGAGGCAGGCATGCACAGACATGAATATGTTGTCAATGTGTTGTTGTGTCAAGGGGAGATGGGCGCACTGTAGGGCGTCTTGCATTGGGTCTGGGGCTAAACTCGAAGTAGGCCAGACACATCCAAAGCATGACAGGCATGTTTCTCTGAGCCCGGCCATGGAATGCACAACAAAGAAAGCATGCAGGCTGCAACAATTCTGGGAAAAAAGTCGTCTTATCTTGTGAAGGATGTTCAGCAATTCACAAAAAATGATGTTCATCACTTCTGTCAAGGTGCAACAACTTGTGAGTGCAGTAGTTCATCACTTAAAAGCAACATGAATCATACTAGATACATTGGGAAATTATTTAAAGGAATCAGAGATTAACTTCCATTCCCATGCTCATTCCCCGCCAACCTGCATCATCTGTCAGCCATTCTTCAGAGATAAGTCATCACTCTGCACAAACAATCTATTTTCATTCTTTCTTCTCATGACAAGTTGTGATCTCACAGATAAGAGACAATCCTTAAACAAATATCTCAGATATTTCCTACAAGATGGGTTGACAATGTGACCCTTAGTATTCATAACGTTCGCCAAATGTACTCATATATTTTTTAATTTGGCTTCATTTAACCTGTGACATGTCTGGTTTTGTGACATAAGGCATTCATCGTTGGACTGTAGAGCCATTCCTGTTTTATGACAGGAGCACAGAAAGTGTCCTTTTATTTAAGCAGCAAACACAGACACAAGCAGCTGAAGTACTGGTTGACTGGGGAGCATCTGACTGGGCAGATGCATTCCAGTTGACCATGATGTGGCCGACAGCGTGTTTCAGTTGCCCCCTCTGCTGCTCACTTGTGGTAGAACAAGAAAGGCAACCAAAGACTCGAGTCTCAAACCACCACTGCACTCAGAGTTAACAAGGCAATACACGGTCAGCTCTAGCAACACTAACTACAAAATCCACTAAATCAAGATACTAGCAAGCAAAGTAGTTTTACAGGTAAGATGTTTATGCTTGAATGAAAAGGTTAGTGGAATGGAAGACAGTACTTAATTTACTTATACTTACTAAGTATTTTATCCACATTTCACTTCAAGACAAATTGTAGATATTCTTGGGGCCAATTTTGGTCTTTCACCGACGTTCAACACATTTGCATGCTACACTAGCGTGTGGCTAGCCGACAGGTGGGGAGCCTACAGGTCGGGCCGGGCTCGGATGATGTTTGGGTTCAGCGTACTTGACATGGTGCCTCAAGTTCTTTTTAGTGAATAAAAAGGATGGACCTAGTACTGTTTTGGGCTACTTGTTCAGTGCTGGGGTTTGTTAGCCCACAAATGGATGCAACACATATGTATAATATTATTATTATTATTATAATACTATTTCATGCAACACAAACTTAGGGCTTCAGCTTACATGAACTGCGTTGGGCTCGTACATAAAAACAGACATTCTGTTGGGTTTTGGGTCACGCTCAGATACTACTGTCTAGGATTTGGACAGGATTATGCAAACTGTAATTGACATGCAGAGTTTGACACTGAAGTGGGAAAATGTCTTTGTATTCACCTGCAAAGGACTTCAAGATGTGTTAATATGAACAGGATTTTGACATCACAACTAAGCCAATTGGGGTCCAATATGCAATATGCATGTGTGATGTGGAAACTCAAAGGCTCCAGTGCTTCCTTTTTTTAGTGAAGCAGGACATATCTTGGATCTAGCAACTTTTGAAATCAGTTGGACAGGACATTAACCTGCCAGCTCCTGAGTACAAAGTCTTTGTAATGTCCAATAGAACACGTGTGAATAAAGCAGGTCATTGGCCAGAGAATTCATGGCAAGGGAGTGGGCGTGCTGGTGACGTTTGACGGTTAAGAAGAAAGAGACATTTACCCGAAGACAGCATCCAAACTGTCTAACTGGAGGGACGACGAGATTCGGAAACTTCTGTTGGTCAGGGCCAACTGCAAAATTGTCAAATTCAAGAAACGGCAAGAGAATCCATTGATTATGACCAAATCACGAATCACTGTCGTGGCTGCGGTGTAAACCACGTCGTGCTCTGCCTCCTGCACGCTCTACGCAGCCGCCAACCCTCGCCTAAACCAAAGCCATCTCCTGTTGCGTTCTACAGATAGTCTATATCGACGGCGTTTCATTTCTGGGATTGTTTAGGTGCCGGATGTCCCTCACCTTCTGTTTTCTTTAACTCTGGTTGATTTAAGAGTACTAGGGTCTACACAGCGCTGTGGAGGAAGGTCTGGCAATGCGAGTCTATGCTGCAGCTCACGTGTGAAGGTCAACTTTGGACAATTTCTGGACCTGATTCGTCGGAAGGTGGGGCTGAAAGGTGGCCTTGATGATGTCATTAGGGTTGTCTTGTCTTGGGCTTGGAGACTACAAGATTGTTTTAAGCTGAAAGACTGCGTTTGCAATTGGGGGAGTAAAGTTCAAAAGACATGAGCAGCATTTACTAGGCAGGGTCCATTCTGTTCTCGGATACGGGAACAGACGATGGGGCTCGCTTGTTTTCCTTTACACCAATCACAACCGTCCTGGGTGGCCCCAGATAGAGGAAGGGAAGGGAACGTCAGGCTTAATACACCCGTTTAACCAGACAAGACAGGGTCTAACAAAAGATGCCAAAGAGTTGCATTATGGGAAATGTAGGATTTGGGGTTTTTGGGGCTTGACCAATAAGCAAGACTAAAAGTCAGAATATCTTGTCCTCCGCAGCTTCAACCACGTATATTTTTTGAATAGTATGTTTCTAGCAAGTCTGCCAAGGTTCTGAAAGTGCAGTAATAAATTACCGGAATGCCCCTTTAAACAGCATAATGTAATCATTAGAAGCAAAAAAGTGATAGTCCAAAAAACAATGAGGGCGATGAATAACCAATAGAATTCCTTTAGAGGGAAGGTGTCCTCTGTTTGCATCCTAATACTAATTGCACTCATAGCATTTTTGTCCTGATAGGGTTAAGAGCCTAATGCGAGCAATTCAATTCATTAAACTGATCAATTTAGCAATTACTCAATCATCTTACAGCCTAAAGCAACATTTTTCCTGTGAATCATTACATAAATAAGCCAGTCCAAACTCTCCTGGACTAGAATTAACTTCACCCCCCTCCCTTTTACTAGGCCTCCTCAAAGAATCCCCACATATAAAAACCTTCCCTCCTTCCCGAGAGAGAGAGAGAGAAATGCCTGCCATGCCAAATTCCTCGGTGCTGTTAGTTGGGGCTTACAGTGCTAGTACCACAGGCTACCAAATACCAAAGTGAGAAGTCACGGGACTCAGAGACAGCTGAGCAGAACTTCTGTATTGTTGATGCAAAAGAATTGAGACAAAAAAACACATTTCTTCATATTTTTACCACTTTATTTCTATCAGTGTGTCCTTCATTAGGGAAGCAGTAACATAACTACCCCCCCCCCAGCCTTTCAGTGTGCGGTTGAGCACCCCACATGGTTGATATTAACATTCCATCAGCTTTCTAATGATGAGGACAAAGCAGGCCGCAGGGAAGGTTAATGACAGCATTGGCATGGTGCACACATTCCTGCACTTAACTAGCCAGAGGGCCTCTGCAGGGTGGTGGTGGGGGGGTAGAGACTAGTAGCTGGGGAAAACGAGGAGAGCTACAGTGTAAGAAGCCTCTTCTCCCTCCTGACATGCACATATGTGGTATTTCCCAGTTATGACAGGCGTGCAGGGGGGAATGACACTTCTTTGGCTCACAGGAACATTCTTTTCTCTGGATGTAAATTCAAAGTATTAATGCTGCATTCCAGGAAACTTAAAAAATGGGATGGCCGTGTCCTATGATGAAAAGTTCCCAAGACCTCCACAAGTAATTCATGTGGAATTCAGCAACCAATAGTCAGCTATGTGAGGTCACACCAATATAAGTCGATATGCCAGAATACAAACAGTCAGCTATTTCTTAAGGCCATTTCAATCCTATCCTCGCAGAGACAGATGTGTAACAACATGTTAACGTCTGCTTAAAGTAAAAATATCCTGAAAAATCGATGTTAAGGAAATCAAGCATATTGCCAGCAGGAACATGTGGAGGTCAGATGTCGTCCAAGCTTGAGTTAGAATGCAACGTTATATAAAAAGGTCTCGGGCACAAGAGCCCACACCTCTGGCACCTTTACGTCTTCTTAAAACCTAGATTTGGCTAAACTCTAATGAAAATATGAAGAAATAATGAGCAGTCGATACATGTTAGAGCCGGGAACATAAAGAGCAGTTAGCAGTTGTTGTGTTCTTGACGTTGAACGGCCAATGGAAGCAGTCTGTTAGACTTCATTCACTCATTTAGTGTAGTTCTCTCCTCTTTTTACACTTTTACAAGCTATCCAGAGCTGAAACAATTATTAAAATAATTGATTAAAAAAGCATCAGAAAATTAACTATTTTAATCATCAGCATTAAAAATGCCACACATATGTAGTCCCAGATTCTCAAACGTACTGCAAGTATTTGGTACATTTGCATTCTACTTCTGCATTCTTACTGAATATCCATGGGGGGTTTTGGACTACTGGTCGGCCAAAATAAGACACCTTATTATGTCACTTCTATGAAACTGTAATAGACACAGTTTTGTGATGTTTATAGATCAAATAAATAATTAATTCACCAGGAAAATAATTGTCAGATTAATTGTTGATGAAAATAATTAGTCAGCCCTAAAGCCAACAATGCCACTTAAGAGTAAAGCAAAACGTGTAAAGACATGTTCTGTATTCCTATTATATAAGGAGACAGATTCAACGTGTAGTGAAATGGTATCGTTTGTCTTTCGGTTATGTTTTTCAGATTACAAATGCAGACTATTGGGCTTTTTTACATTTTCTGGAGGCACAGGACAGGGGCAGCATGCTCGTCAGCTGCATAAGACATAGGGTGATGCGAAGTGTTTCATTAGCTTTTGCTGTTTTTTTTCAGTTGAGCTTAATGTGACACGATCGTTTTTTTTAACTCGTGTGAAAACGCATCTGCCGCCACACAGATAAAATAAATATATGATAAACAGAACAAGAAAAAAATAATCACAGACAGATATCTGAGCAAATCAGCCATTAAAGACAAATACTATGTCATAAGTGTAACCTCATCCAACACGGGACAGGCTGTGGGGACGGAGTGGGCCGGGTAGTATAAGGCCACAGCACTGTACAGCCTGAGCTACTGGAACTTATGAAGTACAATCCCCATGAACACTTGGGTGAACTCAAAGCTCCTCGCTGCCATACTGAACTTAATTGTGTTAAAGTAAGAAAAGATGTCTCTAAAACTCAATCATTTGAAACACACACCAAATGCCTCACGCCGCATACAATCTCATTCAGAACAAGACCTCCACACTGCTGTTCAAGGCCCGTTTTTCAGATTTATTCCTCCTTACTCCATCACTAACGATTCTGTGGTGAAGTCTGGGCAGACTCGGGCCCTGAGCCACTTGGCAGGTACTTGGACACTATGTCATCAGTGTTCTCTTTCATACCCTGGATGTGGGTGTCCAGTCTCTGGACCAGCTGCTTGGCCAGAAAGCTCTCTTCCTCCAGGAAATGAGAGACCATGCTCTCTGCAGGCGACACTGACAGAGTCTCCTGGGAGGGAGGAAAAACACATGACTGTAAGATTACCTTTACTACAACTTTGGATTCCTATACATGAGCTTAACTATTGGACACTACACAGGTGGCCAACTGGTACAATGCTCCCTCTCTCCATGTAGACAAAGAACTTAGCTTCTAAACTCTTTGATTTAGCAAGCCGGTTTGCAATCTTTACGCTGATTATACTGTGTGTGTGTATATATACATATATACGCAATATATACCCATTAAGAAGGGTCCAGGATGTCCATTTACCCACTTAAAAATGCAATCATTTTTTCCATAATCGAGCAGCCCTTCAGGGCTACGCCTGTTTCTTTGCTTACTCTGAGCTCAGCTGCCTTCGGTTCTACTCGCTCCACCTGGCCACGGTGCTGCGGCGGGACGCCGGATGAAGAGCCTTTTAGTGTGGCGATGGTGACGTCACGTTGGTGCAGCTCGGCGGTCAGCTTAGACACCTCCTTCCTCATTCCCTCCACCTCACCGCTGTGAGTCTGCCTGGCCCTTTGCAACTCTTCTCTGAGCTGTAGAAGCCAGAGAAATTACAAGACGGATGTTACTTGGGTACACTGTCCATCATTATGGACCATTATTATTACCATATCTGTGCTTAAAGCATTGGAAAAGCTAGAGCTGAAAATAAATAACACTCAAAAAAGCTTAAAGACAAAAGTTACTAAAGAAGTCCACTGGGGACCAACTACAATCACCAGCTCACATTGATTCTCCACTCGTTCAGCCAAGCCTTATAGTGGTAGAGAACACCCTGCACACACAACTCAAAGTTCCCGCAGAGAAGTCTTCTGACCTTTTTTATTTCAGCAACAGAGGAATCATATTGGGCCTTAATGCTCCTCAGGTCCTCCGTCTTCTGTCCGCTCACTTTCTCCAGTCTGAGCAAACCATAAAAACATCAAAAAGAAAACCAAGTGGACTTCAAAAATGAAAGACATACAGAAGCTCAAACATCAAAAGCATATGTCCAATATACCAATAACGTGGGCGTATAAAGAGGCCAGCATTCACCTCTCTTTACAACATGCCAGTTCAGCCCTAAGATGAGCCTTGCTTGCTTCGGCGCAGTAAAACCTGATTGCGGTCTTCTCCAGATCTTGTCTGAGGACTTCTACACCGATGCCGTCCCGCGCTGCCAGGCAGTCCTCCAGAGAGCTGAGAGAAAAGATAGTTATGAAGTCTATATCAACTTCTCACATTAACACAAGCCTTGAACCTATCGTTTAGCTAACAGTGCATCCTGCCTACAGTATTAGTATAGACTGCCCTCTTGTGGTTTGCTGCTGTACTACATCATAAAAAACAATCCACCCACCGAATGACTTGATCTTTAGCTTGCAGAGCTTGGTTGAGTCTGGCAGCTCCATTGTGAAGCAGTTGGCGTTCAAGGCCGGCTCTTCGCTCTAACGGGTTCTGGGATCCCAGTTCCTCCCTTTCCTCTGCAGGGACCTGTGAACAGCAGTGGATACTCAGCTGATATTCACTCTGTCAGCTAGTGTTGCAGATAACAGCATACTGACAGATTTTTTCTAACATGTTGGATATTTGTGACTGACATTGGCGACCAATGACATCACTCCAGAGCTAGCCTTCAGGTGGTTCCCAGGTTCCTAACCATTCTGCTGACCTGTTCTCTCTGGTTCTGTCCCACCCATTTCTCAAGCGGTCGGAGGCGTTCCAGTTCAAGCTCCTGTGAGTGCATGCTGCCCTGAGCCTTCTCCAGCTGCGTACGCAGACGCCGCATCTCAAATCCCTCCCTGTGCTCGCTCTCCTTTTGGTACAATGCCCACTGGGACTGGACATCAAAAGACAGAGACTACGTGTTAAAGTAACCCGTGTTCACTTTGCTTCAGTATTAAACTCGATCGGATTTGACATTATACGTTGAGGTTATTAAGTTGCTTTTACTTTCAGGTGCGTGAGCTCATCAGTCAGGCTCTTATTTTGGGTCTCCAGCGCTGTCACTTGTTTTTGGTACTGGATACGCTGCTGCTCCCACTCTACAGAGTGCAGGTGATATTCCTGCAGAGAAACACAGGGATGATTATACTATACTCAACCAGTGGGAGGCAGTACATCTGACCAGTCTGTAAGTCACTAGGGTAATGAACAGGAAAAGGATATAAAAGGGAATTGGACTAATAGTGCGTTCCATTTGTACTCGGAAGTCAGATTTTCCAGCGTCAAAGTCGGAAACACGCCCCCTCACCTCGGATTTCAGAGCTGTGAACTCGAGCAACGACAAGCTCAAGCTCCAACATGGCTGCTCCATGCACCAACAGTTGTGAAAGCTGTAGTAACATACAGTTATAAGCACTTCTGTTATTTGTGTCTCACTAACTCAGTCTCGCACGCAGTCCTGTCCCACTTCTATCTGTGGACATGTTGTTACGCGGTTTGTATGCACACTAAAAGCGTAAAGCGTTATAAACTGGCAGCGCCAACAATGGCTCACCTGGCTAGAGCTAATAACGTAAATGGAATGCATTCAACTTGACGTCATTCCCAGCTTTGGCTCCCGAGTTCCGAGGTAAATGGAACGCACCATTGTCTTATTGTACCTCAATCTTTTTATTGAGTCGGGTCACCTCTGAACGGTCTGCCTCTTGGGTATTTGGAACTCCATTGGTCTCCTTCAGCTGTTTGCGCTGAAGCTTGAGATAACTTCTCTTTAATTTATCCAACTGCAGGAAAAACATGTTAGTGAGAAAAAATTCTCAAATTCAAGGTTTAATCAGAGGTGCTAAAATAGTATTTTCAAATGCATACAAGGTCAAGAACACAGAATGTTTTGGCAGATCAATATCAAATGTCATCTTGGTAAGTTGAGTAATATCTAAGATTGTTTAGTCTGTAAAGAGAGAAGATGATTAAGTGACTTTATTAGTTTTATTATTATTTCTTTGATATTTTGATACTAAATAAGACAAAAATTAAAAACAAAGTGACAGAGAAATTCATATTAACTGCATATTTGCCGTCTGCGTCTCGTTTCTTTGCTTGACCATGTTTATTTAGTAAGGTAAAGTGTTATGAACCTGACAAAAGGAAATTTTGACTTTAAGATCTACATGCTGAGGAACTGAAGAGATTTTAACTAAATGTATACCTTAATCTACTAATCAGTTAAATTAAAGGCTGCTTGTTTTTCAGTGTCTCACCTCTTCTCGGACTTTCTGCAGTTGCTGCTCATACTTGGTAACTAAGTCTTGTCGACTGGGCTGGACTTCTTCTAGCTGCTTGCGGAGCAATCCGATCTAGGATCAGGGGTGATGACAGTTGTAAAGACGGGGTAAAACGCCAACATGCTAACAACATTTATTAACACAAGGGCGTGCAGAGGCTGTGCAGTCAAACTGTCACGATCATGCTGTAAAACAACAAACTGTATGTGGTGAATGATTGTACATATATATATATATATATATATATCCTTTCAGCTCCTGAAGCTCTGGCTCACATGATGACAGTACAGAGCTGGAATGCAAATACAAAATATAAAAAATCTGTTTAAATACCACATACAAAAAAGCAGGTTATCACTGCAAAGCTCACCACCACTGTGGTACTACGGAATTAGCATCATATTTCCATCTCTGTATGTTACTGAGCAGGTTAAACACACTGGTTACATCCATCATCCCATGACTGAAGACAATAGTAGCCTTCTCAGTTCTTCTCAACTGAAAACCCTCACTTGTGAATCTGAATTAAAAAAAACAGTACAATAACACTTTAGAAATGATCTGCTACTGCACCTCCAAGTTCCTCCTTTCAATGAGATTCCTGGAAGTCAACAGCTCTTCTTCCCCACTTTTCAGCCTGAGCTCCATGGCCTGAATCTCAGCCTCCCACTCCCTCTTCTGATGATTGATCATAATGTCAATCTGTCTCATCAGCTCCTGAAGCTCTGGCTCACATGATGACAGTACAGAGCTGGAATGCAAATACAAAATATAAAAAATCTGTTTAAATACCACATACAAAAGAGGTCGCTATCACTGCAAAGCTCACCACCACTGTGGTACTACGGAATTAGCTTGAGTTAGTTAACGTTAGCTAGTTAGGCTTCTGCCAGTTTTACGTTACCTCAGGTCAGGATTTTGCAGAGATCCCAGAGCCTCCATCCTGAAGCGATACTGTCGGCGTTTAATAACTTTACGTTAACTTGCCTCACGTTAACTAACAAAGCAACCTCTGCGGCATCATTACCGTGACTAGCTAAAGATAGCTAAACATAACTAGCTAGCTAAGCTGCGACGACGCGTTATTTGCGTGAGTTGAAATGAAGTAACGTAACTAACGTTACAGCAACTTACTTGATTTGATTGTGTCAAAGCCTAAGTGCAATACGCACGTCATTAAAGTTTCTAACATTGTTAGCAAACTTTAGCAGCTAACATAAGCTAGTTTCAGTGCGTATAACTACTTTTGTTTACATCGTTTGCCATGTAACCACCATAGGTAACCCTGACTATACTGTACGGACGTGTACGATGAATTTCCTGAAGTGAGGCGGTAACTCCGCCCCCGATCTGTGACGCTGTAGCCTACCTTCAAAGAGCAATACTCTGCATCCGTATCATGGGTGTATAATTACAAAAACCGTATGGCTCAAGATTATTTTATAAACCAACGGATATATTATTAGGATACATACCGCACCAGTTGTAATACAACCAAATTCAATGTGAATCAAGTATCTAGATTAAGTAACAAGGTGCTGCAGTACAGCCTTTCTACATTTAGCAAATTAGAATTAACCGTTATTATTGGGATTGCAATGTTTAGCGAAACCATATGTAGTCATCAGTATACCAGTAAACTAGTCTTATGGTCCTGGATGGTTGAATACAATAAGTTCTCTGGTATCAATTTAGATGAACACGTGGCTCGTTGGTCTAGGGGTATGATTCTCGCTTCGGGTGCGAGAGGTCCCGGGTTCAAATCCCGGACGAGCCCATATTTTGAAATAATGGAAAATGCCAATGGATGCATTATGGGCTTCCTGCTATTGAATGTATTGCTAACCTTAGCTTTGTACTTACGCGAATCCGCCTCCGGTTAACGTTAGCGGTAGTTTAAAACATGCATTACGATCGGTCTCATTGTAGTCGCGATGGGGCGGTTTCACACAAGCATGTTGCTGTGTGACTGCATTTTGTTGTTTTAAAAGCATCCTCAGGGCCTTACGTTAACGCTAAGGTTAGCTTTACCTTAACGTTAGCTAGCAGGTAACGCAACGGTATCGTTAGCTTACCTAGCTAGCTTTTACAACCATTCAACGGGTCCGTTATCATAAGAGAAACGTCACAGCCATGGGTTTTAGAATGTAGTAGAGCCTAGGAAATACCCTGCATAAAGTCTAGCTTGTAAACATTGTCACGTCAGGTCAGTCAGGTATTAAAATTTAACAAGATAGTCAAAGGAGTGTGGCTCGTTGGTCTAGGGGTATGATTCTCGCTTTGGGTGCGAGAGGTCCCGGGTTCAAATCCCGGACGAGCCCTAACTTCTTGAAGAAAATTGTGTTGTTTCATCTATCTAGAAGTTCATTTTAATACATCCAAATTTATAGTGACGTTGTTTACGTTTTGATGAGGAAGGGAGATGGGAGACGTCAACTAAGTTCGATCATTCTTTGTCTATACCCCCTCCTTCTTCAACTTCCCGCACCCGTTTCTCCACCTGCCCTCCATCATCTGAACAAAGAGCGTCTCCTCCGCTCTGGTTTCCCAGCTGTTGTGTTGTTAGGGTTTGGGCCGTGAGAAGAGAGGGAGGTTTCTGTCCCGCCCCCACAAATACACCAGACACTCCTAACAGGCGGCAGACGAGCAGGCTCCCCATTCACTGCAGTGTGGCTGTGCTGCACACTCCAAAAAGGGACATACTCTCTAATGAAGGAGAACTGAGTCTGTTCTTGGAATGACGTTTGGGCATCACTTATACTGTAAGTAGACTTTATAGTCACACATTATTATTATTACTATTATTATTTTTAAACTATTTCCTTCAAATATAATGCTTAGTAGTGACTAATGGTTTGTGTTATGGTTATCTATTTCAGTGTACTTTTCATACGCTTTCTGTACTGTTGGCACACAGTCTTGACCAAAATATATACAGTACATCTGACTGTTATCCCATAGTCCTAAGGTACAATATAAGAAAAGTCTTTAAGAGATATCTGTGAAAATGACAATAAGTAAGACATCGTCTATCAAGTAGAACATCTAATAACCATATTTTTTATTTAACACAGAGGAGCAAACTGGGAACGTGGCGACTGCAGCACTATCTCCTTGGACAGGCCTTGTCATCGGTGCTGTCGTCGTTGGGACTCCCAGGATCCAAGTCATTCACTAACTTTAATCCCGTCTGCGGTCCACCAGCTCAGCTCGACAATGGTTCTGTGTGAGGATGGCGAGTGCAGCGTCTGCCTCCTACCCTACTCGCGGATGGACAGGGTCCCCCGGGTGCTCCACTGCAGACACACCTTCTGCGAGCCGTGCCTGGAGACGATTTCTCAGGCCATGGGGGGGCTGCTCACAGTGGGCTGCCCTTTGTGTCGCCGGGTGACCTGCATAGGACACGGCCTCAGCCTGCAGGAAGCCCTGTGGATCAACAGCAGTCTGTGGGAGCAGATACAAGAGGCCGAGGAGCAGGAGGAGCAGGAGGAGGAGGAGCAGGAGGAAGATGGACTGAAACAAGAAGCTGAGGAGGAAGGGATGGAGTCTAAACAACAAGCAGAAGGGTGGGTGTACAGTGGAAACAGACACAGAAGTGGACATCAACACAGTTGTAGGTTCTTGTTTATGGGCATTTTCAGCATAATACACAACTATCTTCAAGCAGAAAACGTTGTGACCTTTGACCTCTTGTTATTTCCCATGCTTTTAGCTTCAATATGAAGAATTTTTTTCTCCAAACACGGCTGTTTCCAAAGCACACTAGGAGTGAAAAAGTAAAAAAGAAAGAAAATAAATTGAGAATAGTACGGTATCCCTTTAAAACCAGTGCTGAATTTGAAGAATTCCAGCCATACCTAGCCCTTCACACGCCTGTGTTAATCAGTCCGTCTGTCCACAAAGCTTCTCATTAGCACCTCAGCTCTGCAGTGCCACATTTTAAAATCCTATCTAACACAAGAACTTTACTTTTCAGCGCTTCCTCCAGCTCGGCCAGAACAAAGCTCAAACTGCCTGCCTTCTTCAGAAAGTTTAGTTTGACAAAGAAGCACCCAGAGAGGATTGTGCCCGGCAGTAATGTGTAAGTTCTCACTTTGTGGTAAATGGCTAAATTAACATTAAGTAAAACATCTGGACTAATCATTTTTGTATTTGTCTTTTTTTTTTAAGGGAAATGAAATCGTGGCGCAGACTTCCAACTGAAGAGACTTTGGGTTAAGGTTTAAAAAGAGGCGGATCCCCGATGATGGGACAGTTCCTCTCAGGATATTACTGGCGGAGGGCAGGCGCTACTAGAAGACTCGACTCAACCTTGTCAGTGGAGGGAAAGTTGAGGCCGTTAGGGCTCGAGAATCCAGTTGTGTTCCTGTCAGGACATTGTTTTGTCCTCAGCCAAAGGTGCCCTGTCCCCCATTATTTATTCTAGGCCTAATTCTCCCAGCTGGTGCTGTGGGATTTGCTTCAGCTGTCCCAGTGGGACTCACACCCCGAGACCCCCTCGTAACAGATGGTCTCCTGAGGACATTCCCTTTTCTATAGCCACTGCTGACCATTGAATATAACTTATTGTTTTTTTTTTATTTATGATAGCTAGTTGAGAAAGTATTTAATAAAACTATTTTTGAAAGGATTTTTCTCTTTCTCTGTGTTTTTATTTACTTATTAATGCTGATCATACCACGTGGCTTTGGGAGATGAAAGAATCATGAGCTCAAAGCAAAGACATGACACTTCTCTACTTCACCTTCTACATTATTTATGAAACATGAAGTATTTAAAAAAAAGTGAAGCCAGTAGGAATATAGAATAGTAGCTCAATATACAACAAAGACGTGTCACAAAAGACTCATTTAACCATGAAAGCGGATTAGAAACTCCATTCAATAAGCATCTGGCAAGCTTTCCATGTTGGAATATATCAGAATACTGGATTATTATATCATGGAAATTAGGTCCTTTTTCTTTTGTGTTACCTTATGTGCACATATAGAGAAGAATTCAATGTCAGCCCAAGCTCACTGTTAAGTAGTAGTGTTTGGCGTCTCAGTCATATTAAGGTCATTGTTATTTTCCTGTGGGGAAACACGCTGAGTGGAGCAAGAGATCCGTTAGTTGTCACACTGGTTTGGGAGCCAACTAGTTGTAACAGGTTGTCTCAACTGTAATAATCCTGTGAAATATGCCTGGTCATATTTGGATTGATGGTGTGTTATTTTACCTCTCAGTAGTGTGATCCCAGGATTCAGTATTATCACAGTGACTAACATCATCTCCCCGTAATGCCAAACATGGAGCTGGCACCAGCGGTGCAGGCGTCGGCGGTGCAGGCGTCAGTGTTGCAGGCGTCAGCGTTGCAGGCGTCAGTGGTGCAGGCGTCAGTGGTGCAGGCGTCAGTGGTGCAGGCTGGGCTGAGCAGGATGGCAGCCCTGCAGACAAGCAACAGACAACACATGGATTGTGAAAGTGGCACAGCACCAGTTTCTGTTTGGCAATGTTTTTACTGGCTCCCAGGGAGGTCCTGGTAGTGTTGATCACTGGGAGTTAGATCACTTTTTTTATTATTATGCAGTAAAATGGCCCCTGGTACTTGTCATATGTGTTGTGTATAAAATAAAAACTGCAAAGTCACTACAGCAACTGGAGTAAAATGTGAAACTTTCCTCTGAAATCTACTGAAACACTCACATAAAGTACTAGTACCTCAAATTTGTACTTCAATGCACTACTTGAGTACATGTACTCAGTTACATTCCACCACTGCGGGTTGGTCTGTTCAGACCATAGACTATATATATATTATTAATATACGGTCCATGGTTCAGAGTGACTAATGAGGCAGGAATCAGATCAGGTGCCTCAACACAGAACCATTCAATGGGAGGAGTTCTAGTGGCGAGTTATTGTAACAAACATGGGGTAAGACAGTTTCCACATCACTGCCCATCACACAGAGCAGTGGTACATTCCTGATGAGAATGGGTTTTCATGAATGGAATGAGCCGCTAATACCTTCAGTGGTAATGGGTCCAGCGAATCTGGGACTCTCTAGGACAGAACTTTACAAACCTGGATTTTAAGTGAGTCTTGGTGACTTTTGTGAAATCGGGGCCGACGGCTCGTTATGGCCCCATGGCCCCTTCTCCCCCCTCCCCCAGCCCTGGCCAACAGCCTACAGCAGCCCAGTGATCTGTGGCTGTGTGTTGTAAACCACGCACACCCCACATGTCCAAATAACACTGACACAAGTATTACTTCATTACCAGCGGTTCCCAGCCACCACATTCCTCCCAGATGAACTCAAGTGCCCCCCCATCGACACTACCCGGCATGCTGCTGCAAATGTGCAGTCTTGTATAAAGTAGCCTACTTGAGTAAAAGTACAAATACCTTACCAGAAAATGACTTTGGTAGAAGTTAAAGTCACCTTTTAGAATATTACTTGAGTTAAAGTCCTTTTCTGATATTAAATGTACTTTATTATTAGAAATAAAAGGAAAAAATAACTTGGATGTTATCTTCATCACCACCCCGTTCACTACTGTTGTTGTGGGTGTTCATGGTCTGTTACCATGGCAGCAGAGCATGCCCCACCAGCGCGTCCGTGACATCAGTTATATCAGTTATGATGCTTCCTCCTCTTCTTCTGTGGTTGTTTTGGGTTTTTGACCCTTGACAACAACCAGGCGTTGAGTCACCAAGCAGAAAAAAGCAGCATGGCCGTCTCGGAGCAAGGACTCTCCCAACCCGAGGAACAAGCTCTTCTGTCGGATCTGGTAGCAACGAGAAATGTAGTAGAGTAAAAGTATACATTTTATTTAGGAAATGTAGTAGAGTAAAAGTAAGTTTCCTGAAATATAAATAACAAAAGTAAAGTACAGATATGTAATGATTCTACTTAAGTACAGTAATGAAGTATTTTTACTTTGTTACATTACAACACTGCAAATGTGTTATTGATTTAAAAAAGTAAAAAAGTGGATGTT